>CANUEY010131194.1:0-19460 GCA_948099555.1 Croton setiger
TTTTAGTATTTTATTTTAATATATTTATGAGGTGCTATTATATTGGACGTTTGTTTATAATTTTTTACGAAATTGTCAATTGATTGAATTTTATACAGCCTTCTTATGATATTAAAATTAAAATGAATTCATAGTCTATGATATTAAATAAAATAAATAAAAAAGTTACATTCGAAGTCTATGACATTAAAATTAAAATAAATTGAAGTTCTCGTATCTCTTTAGCAAACTTGAAGTTAGCATAAGAAATATGCGAACTTCTAATTTAACATTAGAAGTTCGCATATCTATGCGAACTTCTAATTTAACATTAGAAGTTCGCATATCTCTTTAGCAAAAGCCGTATTTATGTACACCTTTCAAATTTTGTCCATTTTTTTGTCCACCTTATATATTTTAACCGCCACTTTATAAACTATCCGGGATATTATTATATTTCTAAATAGCTACTGCTGGAAATTTCTCCAATTTCTTGGGGATTCTTTATGTTACGGTCTATTGGGTCAAGATCGACCCGAATTTGGATCGAACCTATTCAACACCGACTAATGAACAATATCCGGTCTGCAATTTTTCATTAATTTCGTGTTTGGGGTCTGTCGGGTAGGTTCAGGGCTCACCCGAGCCCGGCCCATGAACACCCCTTAACCGGCCATTATTTGATGACTTATATTTGTTTTATTTTCCCTACTCAAACAGCGTCGTTTTGGAAGGTCCTTCAAAAACAAAATGAAGGAAAAAAAAAAACAAAAAAAGTTGGCTAACGTCTGTCCGAAAAACGAACCTCTATCTGAGTTCTTGATAGATTTCCCTCTTCGCAGCTACAGCCACCCTCTCCCTCTGCTTTATTCCGACGAAATCCGTAGGCATTCGCCGCCGAAATCCTCTGTTCTTTCTGAAATCGGCTGCCCAGTCGTAACTGCCAAGCCATTTCGAGGTATCTTCGTATTTCGTATTGCTCATATCTTACTCAGTGTCTCTGCTATTTTAATGTCTTTTTTTTATTGCTTTGTATATGTATATATATATATATATATATTTTTTTTTTTTAATTTTCTGCAACTTCAGTTGCTTTCTTATTCAAGTTAGTTAGGTTTTCTAATCTCAATTCTCAGTTATTTCTTCTCTACTAAACGAGAATCTTTCCATTTCATTCCTTCTCTACTCTACTCTCAAACTCTTTAATTTTTTCTTTCTTTACCATCAGCTAGTTTTCTCATTATTAAGATTAAAGGATTGTATAGATGATTTTGACTTGAAGCTTGGCTGGCAACATTTGTATTTTGATTCTATTGTGCTTTTCAAAATTCTGGTTTCCTCATTCATGTTACATTTTGAACTCGTTTCTCTACCTATATGTGTGTATATATGTTGAATGTCTTCTTCTTTAATTGGGGAAAATAAAACAAATTGTTCATTGCTTTGTCATATATTAACAAATGAAGATGAAAAAATAATGTTTTAACACTCTGTAGTGGAATTGTGGAAATGTCTATGAGACTCTGATACAATGATAGCAATGGCCTCCTCTGTTGCCTTTCATCACCTCATCAACTGCTTCAGTTTTCAGGTTTTAATCTCTCTCTCTCTCTCTCTCTCTCTCTCTCTCTCCTCTCTCTCTCTCTCTCTCTCTCTCTTATCTAAAGTTTACAACTTGAAGTTTGGATATCTGAAAGTTTCTGATAATTAGTTTATGTATTTGGAAGGAATGCTCACGTAGATGCCCAACATCACCCTCTCTCTTATTCACCAAAAATACACAATACAACCGACCCGTCAAAGCTTCTTCACTGGAAATACCTCCATTTCCTATCTTTCAACCTCCTCAAGTTGAAGAGTCTCCTTCCGAGGTATAATACCACTAGAATTTTACTTTTTTCTTATTTTCTTTAATTATTTTCAAAGTTCCTATTTGGTTTCATAAACAAGTTGTTAGTTGCTTAAATGTTGGAAAATTGTCTTTTGAATTGTATAGGGGATGATAGTATGAAACTAATGAAAGCAAATTTACCTAGCAAAGCATAATTGACGCAGGGGAAAAGTGCAGCGCAATTTAAACTCACAAATAAGGCTTGATTTAGAAAGATTGTAGAGGAACAAAGTTAGGTTTCAATAGAAAACCTGTCATAATTTCAAATTCTGGAATAATGTATTGAAAAAAAAAGTAATAGACTGTTTAAAATCATAACATTGCTGCCCTATTTATAGTATTGAGATAATTCCTAATCCTATATTGAAAAACTACTAAGAAACAGTCCTAAAAAGGAAACTAATAGCAATCCTAATTAGAGAAGAAAACATAAAATAATAGAAAACTTCTTACTAATTAAGAGGATCCTAAAACAATAAGGAAAATACAATTAGCTTCCTAAACAGCTAGGATGCTCCTGCATCAATAATGCAGAAGTTCTGAACTTTGTAGCTTTCTGCTTCTTTCTAATATTAGAAATAAACAAAAAATTTAATGTCTTTGCAACTTATCTTAAGAGCAGCAATCTCCCATTATACTTCAAATATTTGACCCTTTTATGTAGACATCCACCTTCACTAAGGCACCATAAGAAGAATTGCTTCTTCTTCTTTTTTTTTTTTTTTTTTCACTTAAAATATTACGATGTTCCTTTCTTTTTTCTCTGCTTCTCCTAGCAATTGGAACCAGCAGACCCTGATTTCTACAAGATAGGCTATGCTCGAGGTATGCGTGCTTATGGAGTTGAATTTAAGGAAGGGCCAGATGGATTTGGAGTCTTTGCTTCTAAGGACGTCCAACCACTTCGCCGCGCAAGGGTGAGTTTCTTCATTTCAGCAGTTTGTGATATTTAATTGGCAACACATAATCTATCTAGCTTCGGAGGTAGTTTGGGTGAGAATTTATAAGCTTTTCTGCTATTAACGAATTTGTTTTCATAATTTCAGTGATATATTTTACCCCTTTTCATGCTCCAACTGTAGATTTTCTTACTTGTTTGAGATTTTGCTTTTGAATATATAGATGATAATGGAAATCCCTATCGAGTTGATGTTAACAGTAAGCAAGAAGCTCCCATGGATGTTTTTTCCTGATATAATACCAATTGGTCATCCAATATTCGATATTATCAACTCAACTGATCCAGAGGTATTTTTCCCTTCATAATATTTATATTTTTACTATTAGCATCTTTTTTATGTTTTCTGATTCTGATTTGCAGTCTTTTACTGTTCAATTTGGTTGATAAGGAAATACATTAGCTATATTTTGGAATGATACTTAATCCTTGTTTTAAAAATTCAATGTGGTGGTATTTCCTTATATATTACTTTTGTCTTGTTGCAGATAGATTGGGACCTGAGGTTGGCATGCCTTCTTTTATTTTCCTTCGATTGTAATGATAACTTTTGGCAACTGTATGGAGACTTCTTACCTAGTGTGGATGAGTGCACTAGTTTGCTTCTAGCCACAGAGGTGTGTCCAAAACATGAAACCGGAGTGGCTTATATTTTAGCTAAACTATTATACTTGTATTGCTCTAATACTTTTGAATTACTTTTGATATCATTTGGCTGTCTTGATTTGATAGTCACATTAGAGTCATACCTTCTGCTGTTTTTTTCTGATGGACAGAGTTCTAGCATGTGGTTTAGGTTTATTTTGTTAGCTGAAGCTCAGGTTGTAGGGAGTAATAAGAACTTTCTGTTATCAACCTTAAGGCTCATACCTTAAATGTGCTGACCTCATGGACTTGAAGCTTTATTGTCTTCCTATTGCTTCAAGTTAATTACAAATAGATTAGTATTGTTCTCCAAGCTATGTCACAGTATTTTGGAGTTGCCTGGTTGAATTGACGGTCTAGTTAATTGATAAACCTTAATGGCAACAGATTTCAAATATAAGTTTACTTATTTTTTCAGCAAATTATTATTTTCATGCTATTACCATTTTTATGTTTGGGGTTTTGCTCTTATAATATATATATAGATTTCATTTCAATTTAAATCAGAAAAACAAGGTGTCAAAGGTCAACCACTCATGATGTAAACAAATATTCCCCTTTAGGATCTTATTCTCCTTCTGGTTTAAGAATCACTTTAAACACTATTTTGGATTTTAAGATTTCATTACTGTTAATCAACTCAGTGTAGTATGGGATAATTTGTCTGGAAAAATATTTATATAAGATTTTGAATTATATAATTGTAACCAAATTTGAATATGTAGTTCCGCATATAATTGTAACCAACTCGTAGAAATGTCTAACAAATTTCTATTTGTTTCATGTTAAACTGAAATATTATTCGATGGTATTATGTAGTCTAGTTTCTTTCTTTAGAATGTGCTAAGCATTACTTAATTTTTTTTTTAAAAAAAAAAAGCATTACTGAACATATTTCCTTTTCATACGGTGATGTCTGTCCTAGGAAGATCTTTTGGAGTTGCAGGATGAGAATCTCACGAGAATTATGAAAAAGCAGCAACGAAGAGCCTTGGAATTTTGGGAAAAGAACTGGGTAATGGATACTGGCTTGTGTTATGATGTGTGAAGCATATTACAATGATGTCAGCATCTTACAAAACTTTTTCATGCATTCAACCTTACAGCACTCTGGTGTTCCCCTCAAAATAAAGCGCCTTGCTCGTGATCCTGAGAGATTCATCTGGGCCGTTAGTATGGCACAATCACGATGTATTAACATGCAAATGAGAATTGGTGCACTAGTTCAAGATGCAAACATGCTTGTTCCATATGCTGGTAAGCTACAGTGTCTGGCTGTGACCTTTTAAACCATAACCATCAAAGGTTCTCAAAATCACAATATCTCGTTTCGAAGTTTAAATGACAGAGTATCTTATCACTTTCATTATTTATCCACATATCATGTAAGTAAAATATTCTATTACTTTTGTGCTTTGTCTGCTCTGCTTTATAATCTTAGTTCTTGATTTTGATAAACCTGATGCCATTATAACTGCAAACAAATATAGAGCCTTTCGGGGCAAGAGTTTACGTACAGCTGGTTAAATGTATCATGTAACTTCTTTGCATGTAGGCGTGAGAGTTACCTGGAATGAGAACATGTACGGCATATTTTGTTAACCTCCTTCACTGATGGAAAAGTTAGGGCAAGAGAATTTCGGGTTTAGCTAGTTCAACCTATGTACAGATTTTATATTCATGAATGTATGTTCTATATGTCACTTAATTGTTAACGTTGTATGGTAAATTATAAATTGTATAACATTCTCTCTTGCTTTTGACTTAAATGTCCATTAGACTTCCTTCGATATGATTCTCCACTCCACACATTAAATTCAGGACATGAAGAATTTGTTATAGAATAAATGGAGAGGTTGTTAGTCTGTAATTAAAGGTAGTTTGTAGTTAATGCTGTGTACTTAATATTCTTGAACACATTCTTCACGAGGAATACATGGTCTATTAATCCTGCATTGAAGGTTCTAATGAATTTCAGATTTGAATCAAAAAACTCTGAGTTTTATATATATCCGTGCTCTTTGATTCTCCTATCTGCATCCAGGCAATCACACTTTTTGATAACAAAATTTTAGAAAGGCCTTAGTTGATATACAAGTTGAGTACAATTAATCAAACTTCCTATTATTGCTACCGCCAATACTAAATCTATTAACTGGAGACTTTGTGGAGAGCATTCACTCACTTAAGTGTATTCGTATCCTTTAGTTAGGATGCTTTATTTGTTTGATCATCTCTCTGCTTACTTATCTGCTTTACCAAGAATGATTATTCATACACATACAATCATTTTCTCCTTAATATGTTCTTCATTTCTCTTTGAATGCTAGCTTTAACAATTTTTCAATATTTAACAATTTGTTGCAGATATGCTAAACCATTCCTTTGAGCCCAACTGTTTTTTCCATTGGCGATTTAAGGACCGCATGCTTGAGGTGATGATTAATGCTGGTCAACAGATTAAGAAAGGAGAGGAGGTACTGTTTTGTATTTTCTAAAGTTTGATTTTGAACCAGTTCCTGTGATGGTGAAGAATCTATAACATGGCAATGCAAATATGAAATTTGCTAGGATAATTGAAAAGTAGAGCTAACACTCTGTTCTTTATCATGTTAATTAATCTGTAACTGCTACGAGTACTGTATATGAGCATTGTATATTTATTGCAATTGCTTTTAAATCTTTCTTTTTTTTTGGGGGGGGATTTTCTATTTTGAATGGCACATTAAGCACTGCTCATGAAACTAACTAAACCATGATATTTCTTTAATCAAGTTACAAGAGGTCATTGCAGTTTCAAAAACATGAAGTCTGGCCTAACATTGTGGCTTGTAATCAGTTCTTTTCTGAATTACTCAATTCCTCTACAACATTATCTACCTTTTTGTGAACATTGCTTTAAATTTATTATAGCAAGTTATGTTTAACAATGTGTCTGATATCCCAATTCTTTTGTTTCTGGCAGATGACAGTCAATTACATGAATGGACATAAGAATGACATGTTCATGCAACGATATGGTTTTTCATCATCTGTGGTAATTTGCACTCAATATCAATCTATACCAAAATTCAAATTATCTTTATTATTTACTCTTATCCTTTGTCTCCAGAATTTGCTTATTTGATCGGCGTGTTAATATCATAATACCATTTTTTTTCTTGTCAAAATCATAATACAGTATAGAATTAGAATTGTTCGATTTGAACATCAAATATCGGTTTACATATAAATGGGATGTGAATAAGATTATTTCCTGCTAGTTTATTAAAGTCGTAATGTATTAAGATTGTATGATTCGTGGCTCAATTTTTTTGTAGTCTAGTTTGCAATTTGTTAAACTATAATCTTATATTGACCAATATGAACGAAATTTGGTACATGATGTATCTAACTTAATATTACAGAACCCTTGGGATGTAATTCAGTTCTCTGGCAATGCACGCATACATTTGGATTCTTTCTTGTCAGTCTTCAATATATCTGGCCTTCCTGAAGAATATTATCATAATAGTAAGCGTGATAAAGATTTGATGTGAATTTCTTGCCACAACTTGTTCGTTCAACATTTTATTTTAGTATTGGAATAACAAATGAAAATTCTTTTACAGGTCAGCTTACTGCCAATACTGATACATTTGTAGATGGAGCAGTTATAGCCGCGGCAAGAACATTGCCAACTTGGTCAGATGGAGACATGCCTCCTTTTCCGGGCACTGAAAGGAAAGCAGTGAAGGAATTGCAAGAAGAATGCCAGCAGATGCTTTCAAAATTTCCGACAACTTCTAAGGCAGACCAGAAACTTTTAGGTAAATTTTCAGTGCAGTCATTAAGTCAATATTATGTCACTTCAAAAGTTAGAACACAACAAGGGAATCAATAATATGATATTCTCTTTTCCATTTTTGCATTGATGATTCTGATATTTTCTCGCATTTACAGATGCCTTGCCAGATGCTAGGAGGCCTCTAGAAGCTGCAATTAAGTATGTTGTTTTCATTCTATTGGTTAATGAGAATCCAGAATTGAATGAACTTATTGTTTTCATTTCAAGTTAACAACACTGGTGTGTATGCAATGCAGGTATCGGTTACACCGGAAAAAGTTCATCCAAAAGGTCATACAAGCATTGGATATATATCAAGAACGATTGTTGTTCTAAGCATGGAGCTGGTTCTCCAGTTGGTAAATTGTGATGGGCGTTCTTGTTTATATATATGGGCAGTAGGCAGGCAGTGTAGGTAGGCAAAGTTTATTTCTTTGGCCGTGTTCCCTTGCTTTATCATCTTGTTTGGCCAATGACAAATTTCATGTTAATTAAAGAACATAAGTTTAAAGTAATAAAGAAAGAAAAAGTTACGAAAAATTAATGCTTATTCTTTCGTATTAACTTAGTTCAATTTTGTGGAAGACAGTAATTATCTTAAAAGAAGCAGTTCGGTGCACGAAGTAAAACATAATTTAGATCATTTTATATATTTAAATATTTAGTCTTCATAAATATGCAATTTATAGTTTACATTGACGAGATGATTTTGTATTTATAGTTCTTTTCTCTACCTTCAACAAATACTAAATTTATCATGATTTACGTCAAATTTAATATTCAAACAATAAAAATCATATTATTAAAAATTAAGTGATTAGTTTTAAATATTTTATATACATTTATCAAATAATTTAATAATTTATTATTAATTAATTATAAAAATTTTGTAAAAAAAAAAACGAAGCATCATAAAATGAGCGAATATATCACTATGAATTATCTATACCATCTTTAAAATATACATGAACGAGGGAAACATTCAGATTTTTTAAAAGACAAATTCATCTTTTTAAAATTAAATTTAATTGAAAATATTGAATTTTTATTTCATATTTTAATTTTAATTATATCTTTTTTTAAAGATAAAATTAATTTATAAAAATTAAATTTAAAAGATATTTGACATATATATTAAATAATAAGCACAAGGTACCTGATATGTATATAGAGTGCACAAGTTTATAATTAGAATGTCTACACATTTTTTGGATCACCAAATTATCATAAAATGATGCATCTTTCAGAGAAAAAACCAAGTGTAGAATGTCCTTTACTGCATTCTCGTATACTTAAAAAATTTCGAAAATGTTAGGTACTGCCAGAGGATGCGGTTGGCAGAAGCTTAACTTGGGTGCTTACTATCTAATTGGAATTCCATGTTCTATTTTATTTGCTTTTGTGTACCATTTTGGTGGCAGGGTATTAATTTTATACAAATAAATAAATAGAAATCTTATTTTATGTCTAAATATGGGTTGTATTGTAGGGGCTTTGGACAGGACTTATAGTTGCAATAATAGTCCAAGCATTAGGTCTACTGGCAGTAACTTTGAGCACCAATTGGGACAAAGAAGTAAGTAAATTTTGTTTAATAATACTCGTTCTTATGAAGTTTGAATCCTTAATTTTCATTTTTAACCTTATTATCGGTTTGTTTGTGTAGTCAAAGAAGGCCAATGATAGAGTCTGCATTAAGTATATTAGGTCTACATGAAGCTGTAAATGAAAGTTCGAGCTGCCTTCCCTCATCTCTCTATCGAGAATAGGGAATAGAAGGAAGACTCCACTCTCCATGAAAAAAGGGTCCGTAGCGTGGAGCTTTCAAAGATTGAGTTATAGATGAGATGGCTGATCTGTTTTTATATAGTTCAAAATGGTATATTAGTTACTTTTGGTTGATAATTATAATTGATTATATAATATTGATGTTCTCTAAAGGATAAATTTTTACGATTTCTACCAAAGTCAGTCATCTGGTTCCGTTATGTTAAATTTAAATTTTGGATAAAATAATAGTAATTAAATTTTTCTTAATTTAATTCAAATTATTCTTTTCTAAATAATTTAATTTAAATATAAAAAAGGCATAGATATAAACTAAGAGAACACTTTATTATCAAATTATTAAACACAAAAAATAATCACATTACGATTCATATTTGATAGAGTAGACCTACTCAGCTATCAAAATTTGATCATCTCATGTTTACATTTATCCAACAATCAGAAGCTTTCATTGGGCAGAAAATAAATACATTGTGGCAGCTAGAAAACAAACTTTTCTTCTTCTGAACCCACTTGTACTCTATCTTTCGCCTCTCGGAGGGCAGCAGCCGATGAATCGCTTATCCCCAGTAGATACTGCAGTCGGGATAGCTTTTCCTGTGGTGGATCATTTTTCATGTAGATAGTGAATAAATCATCAAGCTCCTCTGGTACTTCCCATGTCAATTGTTCCGAGGGCACAGCTTTGTCACAAGCCAGCAAGTCATTCAGAGTAGAAACCTACAAAAGCAGAAAAACACAAGTCAATCTACAGCTATTATGTTACTACATCAAAAAGTGAACTGATAATTAAACCAGTAAAAATATGAATTCCATACCACTCCTTGATGATTTCTCTGCCTCAGTAGTGCCACAGCCTGAATCAGTGAGTTTGATAGTCTACTCCGGGCTAGTTCATGAACAACACGTTTTGACTTCTCAGCATTGATGCTCAGATCTGCAGGGATTTTCTCATAGATTTCCTCTTCATCAAACTCTCCAGTACCAGACGAGAAAATTTCATCCACAGTTTTTTTGAACAGGTTCTCTCGCAACCTCTCAGATATCATGCTGTCCAAATCAACGCTTGCTTCCTTCAGTTCTCGAATCTGTTTTATGTTAAGCCTGCCCCGATTGACGGCTGTTTCAAGAGCAGCAGACATTTTTGTTGTTGTAATGCTCTTTATTATTTTTTGTGCAAATTCTGCAGGTAATCCAACTTGCTTCTGCACCTCAGTGAGCTGCTCAACCCTGTCTTTTGTCAGTTGTCCATCAGCTAAAATCACCTCAGCCTGTTGCCTAAAAGCCTGTTCAGCAAGGCCCCTGTGAACTTCCACAATTTCCTTGACAGTCAAACCTAGAATCCCCCCAAGTTGATTCAGCAAAAGATATTCTGAATCATCCTTTTTGGTAGTGATTTGGGCACCAAATGGAATCCTAGTCACTTCTCCAGTTAGACAGTATAGCAAGTATGTCTTATAAAGGTCTGTCCGTTCTCTTTCAGGGAGATCATCCCTGAGATTTATCTCTGTCTGGCCTGGCTTCCCCATCTTAGCAGAAACCTCCTCACTAGGTTTTATTTTTCGTAGTGTCTCAATTGATTCCCATTCTTCATCATCCCATTCCTCATCCTCCTTAATTTGTTGGCCTTCCTCCTTTGTAGTCTCTTCTGGTTTAGTATCAGAAGATTCCCCTTTTATGTCAGCCACCAACTCCGTCACAACCAATCCATTAAAAGCAATCATTTTCTTTAGTTCTTTTGCAGCCTCTGTGCGATTGTCAGACGTCCGTGCTCTCTTAATATAATTGATGAAAATCTTTCGAACCTGTAAAGCATATAAAATATTGCAGGATCAAAGAAAACGTAACTTATCTTGTTTTTGGCATGTATCATCGTTTGTTTTTGGCATATAAAACTTGTACGACTATCAGAATGTATACTCACAGCTTTGCCAGCAATAGTCATGGCAGCCTCTTGTGTTAATCGCAAACCATGAGCTGCCTTCCTTACTGCCTTCTTGACATCAGCATCATAACCATCAACACCTGAAGCAATTGCTTGCTTTACCACCTGAGAAAGGTCGCCAACAAGAACAGTTGTGTCAGCCAATCGGACAAACAAGCATTTCATATTTTACTTTCAGGATAAAGCAGTAATTTCCCCCCAAATTATCAAATAAAAGAGAGAGAGAACAGGAAAAAACAATAACACAAAGAATCAGAGCTCCCATCAAGCAGTAAAGTTAACAACTACATCGAATATTAAATTCCAAAAGAAGACCTGAATTCAGGCAAGCAGTAAAAACAATAACAATAACACAAAAAGAGAGAGAGCAGTAAAAGAGAGAGAGAACAGGAAAAAACAATAACACAAAAAGAATCAGAGCTCCCATCAAGCAGTAAAGTTAACAACTACATCGAATATTAAATTCCAAAAGAAGACCTGAATTCAGGCAAGCAATTAAAAAATAATAATGCAAAGTCAAAAACCAGGACAAGCTCTAAGTAGCCTGAATATGACCATAACATTACCGAAATTATCATTGGCCAAAGTTATTAAACCATAAAAGCAGCAAAATAAATAACTGTACTTGGGTTATGCCATTAATTTCAGAAGCAATGATGTCTCCCCTTTGGACAGATAAAAGTGGGAAAAGAATATCATTAAGAATATTTCCAGTGCCTTATCCATTTCTGTAGTACTAATATATTTTGAATTACTAAACAGTGTGATTAGCCTGATGAATGGAACCCACTCTTACTCAAGTTCCCAAGTAAAAGATGATCAAAATTCATAAACAACTAACAACTTACCTTCTCAAATAGACTGCCACAGATATCAGAGTGAGCTGCATCGATAGTTTGCTGAGGAATGCAAAGCATGACTCGCAAGCGGTTCAGAGCAGCAACATCCTCTTCACTCAGCTCCCCATCAGACAAACATTGCTGGAGTTTTTGCCGGTAAATTTCTTGAAGTAAAAAGAGAAATGAAAACAAGACATACTTCAGTGAAAATAGTACTAGACCTTAACCAGAATACATAAGGACATTTTGATCCAACCGAAAAAGAAATCCCAGAAATGGAAAAAGGCCTTGACATTATTTGTTAGTGGTTATTACTTCACATTATTCAATACCTTCATGTATCTCCGCAGCCTTCAGCGGATCAAAGTGCAATTCTTCACAAAGATTTTGCAGGAAGGCAGCTTTGCTCTCAGCTGAATCCAAATCACCACTGGAAACAGACTGTGAAAGTCGTTTTCGATATGCCTTCGAGGTAACATCAAGTGAAATTGCTTCTGCTTCCCTTTTCCCTAAACCAAATATATTCCTCAAATGATTCAATGCAGCAAGCTACAAAAGAAAATAATGAAAGGGTTATAAACTCATAATAAATGAACAGTTCAGCAAGGAGGAAAAAGAGAAAAGGAACTCAACAATAATAAGTACTATAATTTAAGCTTGACTCATCAGAAGCCATTTATATATTTAGTTATAAGAAATTATTAAGAGAATCCCCTAAAATCTGATCAGCAGTAATTAGCTCAATTTAGACCTAATCCAAACTTGCTGACTTACTTGCTCACTCCACAATTTCCCCACTCCTTTTGTAAGGTAACAGAGTTTTAAATAATGGCCCATAAATTCTATATGAGCCATTTCATAAAGGTTTAAACAGTGGTAATACGATATTTTTCCATGTCAGCAGAGAGAATTGTGAATGCAGAGGAGAATCAGCTGTTGCTGTGACATATCATATAGATACAGACAATTCAAGACAAACCCAAAGAAAAAACAATGTGTCCATCATTGATTCCCCAAATCTTTGTTTCCACACTTTCTAAAAATTCAAAATATCAAAAGAAGGGAACTTTGTGACAAAGGAGATTAAATTACATGAAAAGAGAAGCAGACATAAATTAAGAATATTAATTCATCATAATTTCAGCTCTTTTCATTTTACTTATTCCCGATTTCTTTTTTTTTTTTTCCTTTCCATTATTTTTTAATTATCCAACTAATAGAGAGAGGATGCTTCATTTTTCTTCCATAAAAATCTGATGTAATTGTAAAACATTTTTTTTTTATATTTGGAGAGTTGATAGCACATCTGCCCGAGACCAAAATAACCTGCGCACTCTAGAAGCGGTCAAATTGATAGAGGCATGATTGGGGGTCAAGAATCAAAGAACACCTCAGCAGATTAGTTAGTAGTCTAACTGTATTTATAGGATCATATGAGGGGAGAAAAGTATCCTGATAGTTAATTCGTTTGGGCAGACTATTCTGCACTGGCTTGCCCTGGGGGGTTGTTTGTATCACTCATTTATCGTCATTCCTTTGTTCTTTAAATTCCTTCATTGTACTTTAGCTATATATTATTTCACTAATACAAATGGCTTCTCCTCGATTCATTCTTTTGGATTTACTCTATGTATTGCTTTGCACAATTTATCAAATCTTGAGAGAAATGGTTTGATAGATATTTAAACAATTTTAAGTTAAACTTACATAATTTATATTTAAGTACAAGATCACAATTCAATTAGCACTTGTTTAGATGTCAGAACTACAGAAAAATATGTACTTTTTAACAAGAATTATTTGTACTTGGTCGAGCAATGTTGCGCTTTTTCTATTGGCAGAGAACACATCTTCAGCAATGAAACAGCCACAACTAAAATTTAAAATCATGCAACTAGTGCTCTCATATTATTCTCCAATTATTAAGTCCAAATGTACCGAATACACTGCTACTCAAGAAGCATGCACACAGAAACAAGGAAGATAATTTTGAGAATGTCAAGACATATTTAAGATTGTTTACCTTATTTTCTTCCATGCGACCACTAGATAAAGCATCCATGATATAAACTCTATAAAGGAGCTTCAAATCATCCATCTTTCTCTCATTATCATACTCGCCACCTAGGCCACAAAATTTCAATAGTATCAGCTTATGGTTTAGAGATGCCAAGATTTCCATTCAAGAAACATAGAAAAGCAAGTGTTCAATCCGCATTCCTACCTAGTAATGAAACTGGACCAATCCCATGAGCAAAGGAAGCTGAATCAGCATGTTTCTTCAATGAAACAAGTTTACTGTTGAATGCCAATATCTTTTCAAGCTCTTCCACCACTTGCACAACAGCCGTACTGACCCAAATTAATATGCATTCCAATAAAGAAGATTATAAAAAAAAAAAAAAGTCAATCAAATTAGAAATATATTATTAAAAGATCGATTGCCAATGACACAAAACTGAACTTAAGCAAAGTGATACTGATCCATACACGCCTCTAGTCCTAGACTTCAAAATATCCAATGCTGCTGATATATTTTCCTGCACTAATTTTCTTGTCTGCTGCCTAAACAAGTCCTCGGCAAGCTGCATGAGACACATATTCATGTAAAGAACAGCCAATGAACCAAAAGAAAAGGTCCATCAAAATAAAGGAATAGGTTGTGAAGAAGGGACCTCATCAGATAGTCGATACTGGAGCTGCACTTGCCTGAGACTAACAAGAACCTCTGCATCAACATCTAGTTTAAAGGAAAAAAGATTTTAGTCAAAACCCCATGTGAACAAGTTCTGGTGTTGTGGAATTTCAACCGATCTGTTAAAATTACTTGGAAAACATAATTAAAAAAATCACAAACATATTAATACAAGAATAACAACATAGCCTTAGTCAAAAATTAGTCGCAGTCAATTACAGCAAATGAAAAATAAGAACTAAATTGCAAATTCAATTGCTTGTTGTCCATCCCAAGGAATTCATATTAATCTTCTTAAGGAATAAGCAAGCATTCTCCACTGAAATTGCTAATATGTTAATAAACCTAAAAAAAATAGTACATTGATAACTTGACAGACAAAGTTATTCACCGAATAACAGTTGATCAACAGTTATGTCAACACACGACGACAGCATTTTAATAGTGGAGCAACTATTAGAACTCCTTGCCACATGCACACACATCTCATGTCCACAAGTAGACTATTCATGGAACACAGTATCGGAAGCTTGCAGAAATACTTGGTTCAACTAATAAACACAAAAAGCCAATAAAAATATCTATTTACCTCTAGTAATTGATTTTAGCTTAGAAGCATATAACCTTTGAGCATTATCTCGGATAGCAATCTCAACCTAGCAAAACCAGAATTGGGAAAACAAATAAATAGGTTTAAAGATCAATGACAAGTCCACCCAAAAAAAAAAAAAAAAAAAGACAATTAAGGGGGGAACATACAGCAAATGAATAAGTACCTGTGAATCAGTAACTTTGAAAACACGCTTCCAAGGTAAAAGAAATGATGATGCTTCTCCAAAAACCAGGGTTGATACATAGATCAAATTCTGGAATGCCTGCACTGGAGGATCAGTAGTAATGGTCAAGCTCCATTTCATGGCTAAAATACATACCCCCACTTAAGGTCAGATTACAAATGGCATACCCGACGCTGCTCTACATCACCATCACGATCCCCAGTTTCAAGTCTTTGCCTGAAAATCCGCCTACCAATCTGCAACCAAACAAGTGAAATGAATATGAAGAATAAACCCACTTAAATACAGGGATTAAGAACATTTCCAGAAGGCATAAGAATAGTAACAGTTTACCTCCACATGCATACTAGCAGCATCAGGGTCATCTATGCCCAATGCATTTTTGAAACCAGATATTATTTCAACTTCATCCCCTTTAAGATCTTCACCTCCAGGAGGGAGTACGGATGTCACAAATCTAGGCACAGCATAACCATTTTATTTTATGGGAATGAAAATATATAAATTAAATACAGAAACGACATTTCATTTAACTAACCTACAGTACAAATCGCAAAGTTCAGCATTGAATGCCTCATCCTGCTTGTTTACACCATATCTGAGACATCAAACAAACAGCTAGTGAACTAGTGTTCATTTTTCAAAATTAAAGAAATGGATTAAAAGAAAGACCTTTTGGCAATTTGTTGGATATCCTCCTTCTTAACAGCTTTAGGATCATCCAAGGCAGCCACATAGTTATGTAAATCAGTAGCAGCAACTTCCGGTACGCTAGAATTGATAGCATAAACAACAGCAGCACCAGCACCTCCCATGGCAGCTGCACCACCCAATGCCAAATTCTGGGACTTACCAAACCTGAACCCTAATCCATAACCGGCAGCCAAAGCACCAGCAAGAATAATCGCAGAGCTCGCTAATCTAATTGGCGGTGAGAGATTAGCCACCAAAGGCTGTATTCCAATCAGTTCGCGCTTCCCACCAAAAACATCGGAAATAGTCGAAGAAGAAGAAGACGACGTAGAACCATCAGTTGTTGATTTGTCGTCGGAGCACCGAGTGACAGAAACTCTGAAACGGCGCCGTAAATTTGTGGTTGATGAGATGGTAAGACGGAGAGGACAAAGAAGAGGCCGGGTAGAGGAAGATGGAGAAGTAAGGAGCGAGGAATTATTCATGGCAGCTCTGTGATGTGCAGAAATTTGGTCAACGGCGTTGGTGGGTTCAGTTTAGGGTTTAAGAAGGGAGAATGAACAGAAGGATAGAGCGGTAGTGGATTGGTTTGGCAGGGGAGACGGTTACAAGATAGATAGGCTAACAGTAGAGGTTACAAGGCAAAATTCACATTGTTCAGAGTAATTTTATTTATTTATTTCTTTGGAACTAGTTGTAAATTTTAAAGGGGAAATTGTAATTCACTGACCAGCTCTGTGTTTTCTTTAGAGTAATTTAAACTAATACTTTGAAAAAATAATAATAAATGGACTCACCTCTTAAAATCTTTTATACGAAATATTACTCCTTCTGTTGTTTATTTTAAAAATTGTATTAATAGGTCTATTAACTGTTAGTCAATTAAAAAAGTCAAACAATTTAAATTAAATTTTTAAAAAAATAACAAAATTACCTTTTAATTTATTTAAATCGGATCAATTTTAATTAAACTCAATTTTTAAATCAAACTTTTATTCTTTAATACTCTTTCTTCTTTTATTCAAGCGACCAACAACATACAGTTCACGATTTTTTTTCCATTTCATCTGTTCCATTTGTTTCGTTTCTCATCTATTTCCAGATCATCAGTTCAATATATGGGTTATAAGTTCACGTCGTGGCATGGACGAGGGGAGGAGAGGGTTGAAGAGAAGCTGGATAGAGTAGTGACTATGATTCTTGGCTTGAGTTATTTCTTAATGCTATTGCGTTTAATCAAATTCCCTCTTATTCTGATCATTCAGTGATGGTTTTAAAACTGGAAAATCGTAATCTTGGGCGCAAAAATTATTCTTTCCATTTTGAAAATTCATGGATAGAGGAAAAGGATTTACATGAGATAGTTGTTCATGGGTGGCAAATTGTGGCTTCAAGTAATGTTTTAGATAGATTGGGTAATTGCAGTTCAGTATTGGAAGGTTAGAGACGTGAATTGCTTCACAAGTTATAGGGTCAGACCAAAGGAGATTTTCATCTTGACAATTCCACAATAAGAGCAGAGGTTTTTATGCAAACCCAAAAATTATTGAATGAAGCACTATTAAAGGAAGAGAAATACTGGGAACAAAGATCAAATACTCACTGGCTTTCTTTTGGAGATCCAAATACTAAATTTTTCCGTTCTTTGGCTTCGAAGAGAAGACGTCAAAGTCAAATTGTGGGTTTGAGAGAGAGACATTAGGATTATGCAAGAAGATGAGGGAGAAGTCCAACGTATTGTCTCAAATTATTTTTCTTCTCTCTTCTAGCTTCATCAGTGATTACGGATTCTGTTCTGGTCTGTGTCTCCTTCAGTTAGAAATAAAATAGATGATTTTTGAAAATTTAGGGTCAAAAGAACAGAATATGTCAAACTACAGAAACATTTTTATAATTTTCCTTTGATTGTCTTCAGCTTTTTAATGCAGTAAAGCAGTTTGATGATGATTTTTCGGATTGGAGTGCTGTTATTACTGACGTTAAGAGTCTTCTTCGCTAGCTAAATGTTGTTTCTGTAAGTTTGGTTAAGAGATAAACAAATAAAGTGACTCATGAACTTGCTAGAGTTGCGTATTCTTTTGCTCGTTTTTGCTATTGGGATACAGTCCCGGAAGTTATTCAACCTCTTGTAGTTGCAATTTCTAAATTAACAAAAAGTGGTTCTTTTCTTTTTTTTTTTAAAAAAAAAAAAAAATTTCTGCTGTGATGGTTGTAAAGGTTCTCATTGTGACTTGGGTTGTCGTAGATCAAATTTCATCCCATGTAATCTTTACTTGCATTTAATAATTTTTTTCCTTTTTTAAGAGTTGTTATATATGTTGCGTATTTTAGATATTATAAAATATATATACTATTGTTATTTTTTTCATCAAATGGAGGGCTAAAAAACCTTGGTGATGACACACCAGTAGTAGATTAACAGCACCTGTAGGCTCCAGCACCATCTCAACACCAATACCATCATCAACTGAACCTTTTGCCAGCCACCCCATTAGTTTCAAGGTACACCTTAATGACCTGCATTTCCCAATTCCTGCGCAACAAGCTCCTTATACTCAAAACTAGATTCTGCAACCTGCCCCTCACCAGCTCATTCAAATCTAACAACCAACAAGCAACTTGCAAGTCCGTTTGAACTTGAAGCTTCACCCATCCTTTATCCCGAACAATACAACAAGTATGAAATATAGCCCACAATTCAGCTTATAAAATATATACTATTGTTATTAAATATATACTTGCATTATTTTTATTTTATTGTCTCTTCAGGTTTTGATTTGGTTCTTTTTAACAATGTTTTTCATACAACGTTTAATAAATTTGTAGTTCTGATTCGATTCTGAAAAAAAAAAAATTTATCGATTTAGGCTTGTCACATTATTTTGATTCGAAATTGAGGTCCCAGGACAACTAGACTCTAAACCAATTAGAAAATATTTTAAACCCCTTTTCTCCTATATAAACGTACTTTATATTTCAATTTAATAGATTAGTGAGCTTATTTATTAAATTTGTACCCCTTTTCGTCGTGTTTATATGGGTCGTGGTAATTTGCACATGGGACGATCGTGAGAATTTTTGTGTATTTTCTTCACTATTTTAACAGGTCATGTGAGTTTTTTCACAAGAATTGTCAGAATATTTCCATAAGTCGTACAATTCCTCCCCTTTTTTCTCCAGCTTTCATATAGGTTGGGGAATTTTCTGATTCTCACATTTCTTGCATATTACACCCCAAACGTTTATAGATGTATAAGATCATAGACAAGAAAATCGACTCATATATGAAGAAACTGACCGCTCCATTATTTTGCAACCACAAATACTTTAAGTTAAAAAGTCTATTTCCACATCTAAAGATATGTGACCATTTAGCATAGTGTTAATCAACTTCAATATATATA
>CANUEY010131325.1:0-12750 GCA_948099555.1 Croton setiger
TAAAAATAAGTTGGATTTGCATGCTATCAAATATCCCCACACTTATCCCATGCTTGTCCTCAAGCATGACTTAGAACTCAAAATCTAATCCATATAGGAGACCACAACTTCACAACGAAACTCAATTCAACATATGCAAAAATCGCAAACAACGCAACATCGTAATTGGATACCAAACCGTCAAAATCATTCCATCATCGTGAACTCAATCGAAAAAAGTTACACTAAGAATTCTTAAAACCTGATACGATTTACCAATTTTACCGTAGTAATAGGTTGCTAAGATACGATCTAATAACAACCCCTAATTAACTAGTAATCCTAAGTACGACGAAGGATTTAACCGTTAATTGCATTAAAAACTAGTAGAACCCTACCCAGATTAATAGAAACTACGAGCATCTATTTAAATCTGATTATATTCTTCCTTAACAGAACCCAAAAGGTTCTACCCAATCAGATTATATTAATTACTACTTTATCGATCTAACCAAACAATTACGGATTTGATTCAATCGAATAGCTGTGGAAATTGCTATCAAATAAACAACGGGCCCTGTTAATTCATTCAATAGAATTTCGCTAAGGGATATAGTTTCGCAATAAATCACAGAAAGAATATAAATACAACAAAAATTAAGAAATTCAATTAAGTTTATTAATCTCACAATCGAAATCAAACTTCTACCTTGGTTTAAGCCTTAACTGAACAAATATTGCGAAATTAGCTGTTCCAATACACAAATCACGTTACCCTATTTCTAATGGCGAAAAGTGTCTACAGAAAGACCTAAAACTGACTTAAATACCTCCCAAAAGGTAGGGTCAACTAATATAATAATAAGACCCACTAAAATTAATAATAAATCGGTCTTACGAGCTTTCAAATGAGCAGAAATAGCCTTTAAATTATTTCGGGCCAGCAGCCCTTTTAAAATAAATTGTATCTCCCGTTTTCCGCTTAGTCTTGCCCACGGCTAGAGATCGAACCGCCTTACTCTTTGCATCCCGAAAAATTCAGCAATTTATATTTTTCTCCAAAACGCTTCAATTTTGCTCCTTTTCGCTCCATTCATGCCAAATCCAACTTTTCTTAGCACAAAAATAAATAATCAAATAAAACTATATTTTTAAGCACAAATTACGCAAAATCAATACAAATATAACAATAAAAATAAGTTGGATTTGCATGCTATCAAGACAGTAGATAGCTGGAGACGCTAGCCTGTTGTAGAGGGAGGAGCATGAGGGTCTGCATAAGCTTACCCATGCCGGACAATCCACAACTGATTGGCCCACGTACTTGAGAGCGTATGTCGAGGAATGGGCATGTCAAGCTGACACACTAATGGATGAGGAGTACGTTGGACACATCGAATGCTCTAAGGACTACCTAGGATGGTATCAATTATGGACTATCTGGTACATAATGAATCCGAAGGATCAGAGGCTCTCCCAGAACGTTCGGCGAGGTTATATAGGCTCGACTAAGGCCTACACAGCATCGATGAGTTTTTCCTTTAATTTATTTAATTATTTTGGTATTTTATTTTATTTATTTTACTTTATTCACAATGACAAGCAAGATCTGTACATATGGCTAATGATATGTTCCACAATCTGCTCGCTCGAAGTTTCCTGCGATCATTGACCGTTAATGATTGTCTGGATGTGGTCGAGAGAATCAGTGATCACTTAAAGTGCAATCTGCAGATCGATCACAAGCAACCAGACATGATGCTTAGCCAGACGTTCGTCGCTCTAGTCCATCCAGAGCGAGGGCAGGAACAATTTCGCCGCAGAGGGCATGGCGACAAGCGACAACTGACCCATCAGGCAAGACAGCCTTAGCCAATCGACCCTGCATCACCTCAGCATTCTGAGCAATCCTCATACGGGTCATTATTTGCAACTTGCAACATAGACACCTTATTTGCAAACTTAGACGCTGAGCAACGTCAGTAGCTAAAGGACCTAGAGCAGACCCTAGAGCAGCTGGCATAAGAGTCATCTGGACAGGATGGTGTAGGGTGACAACCTAACTTCTAACCTTATGTCATAAAACATGCCATATTTTTTTTAACATTCTTATCATGTCACAAAAGAACATCTATGCTATAAGACTCCATAGAATCTAGTATATGAACAACACGGACACAAAAACATTATTAACATATAAAAACTCTACATGTAGTGCAATGACGTCCACCATGCATATGACATGCCATACATTATTTACTATATCATTAATTTGTTTAATCATAAACATTATTAATAAATTAAAAACCATATGACTAAAAATCTACATGATAATATGATTCTAATGATGAAATGTGAGAGAGAGAGAAAGATCCTAAGCTTCAGCTGACCGACCCTGAGGAATGATGACGGAACTGACGCTGTCAGTTGCCCAAAGAAAACCTGAAATCATGTAAAAGCAATTTAATGAGTTCAATACTCAGTAAGTGCAAACTATACAATATAAATAAATCAATAATTCATAATTTCAAAATATTAAACAGAACCTGTCGTAGACAAACTTATTTCATAGGATTCCTCTTATCCAATAAGTCACAGATACTATAATCTATGTTACATTACATTTCCAAATATTAGTCAAAATAGGATCATATACAAGTATAACCACATCATATAAACCAAACATGTAATTCATTTTATCATAACTTAGCAAAATATCACAATTCCAGAACATAATTTAGGTTAATATAACTTATCAAAATAACATGGTTCCAGATCATATTCATCATCTAATAACATAGCAAAATCATAATATGCATAATGACATGTTTTTCATTTTTCTTTAGTTGTGATTTATCGACCAAGTGTTGCCCCGGGAATTTCACGGCATATTAGTAACCATAGTTGGCCAGCAAACCTGTAAGACTAGAATATATCGTCGGTCAGAAGGTATCCGAGGATCAACCTTTATTATGCAGTATTCACCAGATCATTCTGCATCGTATAGGACCCGTATGTCTCTCTGTAACATATAGGACCCGTAGGTCTTTCTATATCAAATAGGACCCGTAAGTCTTTCCGTCAAATCATATAGAAACCGTAGGTTTCTCTCGTGAAATCTGTAAACACTGGCTACGATAATCACAACGACCATATTTAAGTCCTATGGAAATGCATTTATACAACATACATTTCAAATCGTCATGCTTCATATAATCATGTGACCGAGCTTCAATACCGGTTATAATAACATATATATCTCTATAATCAAATCAAATAACTCAATTGGTCAGATTTCAGTACCGACTCAGGAATCACAAACATCGCAATTCATATATTAAATATCTCTAAGTGGCCGGGCTTCAGTACCGGTCCAAATAGCTCAATAAAACTATAACATCTCATTTTCATATATCACAGATGATCGGGCTTCATTACCGGTCCAAACAATTCAACAATGTCATATAATTTCATTTCCATATTTCACAGATGATTGGACTCCAATACCGGTCCAGATAGTTCAATATAGCATAATTGACAATATCACAAAGTCATCTCTATACATGTAAGTAAGTGGCTTTAACACTTACCGTACTGCTTTAAGCTTGGTTGGGTCTTGGGTAATTCACCCCGCCCTGCTCAAGAACTCGATGCTCCTATAATGTATAACATAACAACAATATTCAATTAATCAAATAAGTCATCTATATGTGCTAGGATGCATGATTAAATATTTACTTCTCCGATTTAATTGAGTTTTAAATTCAATATGTATAATTTTCTATGATTTAAAACTCAATCTCTAAAAATCTCTACTTTAAAATCATTTAATAACATATTAAAAATAATAAACAATCTTTATTTATCATATAATAATTATAATTAATAATAATTATAATTATTAAAACTAAAACCATAATTGAATAAACCAAATAAATAATAAAAACCAAATTCATAATTAAATTCTTTAACAAAATATTTAATTTTCGGGCTCAAAACGATCTCAAAATTAATTTCTTACGTC
Organism: Croton setiger; assembly: GCA_948099555.1. Lineage (NCBI taxonomy): Eukaryota > Viridiplantae > Streptophyta > Magnoliopsida > Malpighiales > Euphorbiaceae > Croton > Croton setiger. Next base: position 4,004 of record CANUEY010131325.1, read on the forward strand.
AAAAACGGATTCAGGATGTTGAAATTAGGTTGGTATGGTTAAAACGTAATTTATAAATGTTTGTGGGTCAAAAATATAAGCAAATATAAACTTTAGGGGCTAAAATGCAATTTTACCAAAATTCAGGTGCTGGGCACGTAAATTTCACCAAAACGCAGCCTTCTGTGCGTTTTGACTGCGCGCCTCGCAGGGGTCAAAACGACAGCCCCTGCGTGCGTTTTGGCCTCACCCGCAGTAGCCTCTACGTGCCGCGCGCTCGCGCGTGTGCCTGGCCCAAAACGCACGCCTGTCGTGTCATTTTGGCCTGGCCTCCAGCCGCCTGTCCCGCCTGACTTCCTGCCCAGAAACCAGTCTCTTAAGTCTACTTCCCGACGACCGTACGTCCTCCTCCGGTGGTTTTCTGGCAAGCTACGACCACCGTTCTCTTCCTCTAAACACACTCTAGGTAACCATCAGAGCCAAATTCCCAGAAACCTTCTAGATCAAAAGATACAAGTTCCCAAAGTTGGCTCCTCAACACTGTTTACCCAGAACCCAGAATTTTCCTATCTCTCAACCCAACTTCCAGCCACTTTTTCAGCCACCTCTAGTGATTTTCCGGCAAACTAAAACGACTAAATTCTACACAAACATACCCTATATCAACCCATACAGCCTAAAATCACACAAGTTTCACCAATTGGAAGTTATAACCCTCCAAAGTAGCAACCTTAACACTGCCCAAAATCCAGAATTATGAACCAGAATTTTGTCTCTCTTCCCCAAACGATTTCCAGACACTTCTTACACTATTTTCACACATCTAAACACTTCATAAACAACCTAAAAACACTCTGGAAAGGTTGGATGCAAGTCTCCCTTGGATTTTCTTTCTTTTTTTTTCTCTTCTTTTTCCTTTCTCTTTCCTTTTTCTCTCCTTTCTTCCTTCTCTCTTTCACCTACGTTTTCTTTCTTTTTTTCCCACTGAACTAGCCTCAATTCTTGCCTCTCTAGCTCACGTTACTCTTCCTAAACTAATCCAGTAGCTGCTCATATGTTTTGCCTACCAAAATTATCCAAATTTTTGCTTTAACCTTACTTAAACATTAAGTCTTTCACTTGCTTTCATTCAATCTTTCCAAACTTGATTTCAATCCCTTAAACACAGCCAGCACCTACTTAAAATTTGTTTTTAGTGTCAAAATAATACGTATAACACGTGTCTGAAGTTTCATAAAAATCGAAATCCGAAAATTGTTTGCAGTTCGATCGGTGCCCTAAACCGAGTCTGTAACCTCGACGGTTTTTTCGGAACCAAAACCGTACGACGTCGTCACAAAATTAGTTTTAAAAAAATCTTTAAAACATGTTAACAAACATCTATCAAATATCAAAATTATTTGGTTCATATTTTACGCGATTTCGGCATTTTCCGGTCGCGCGGGTCCAAAAACCCTAATTAACTCCGTTTGTGTCTTTTAACGTCAAATGAGCTTATTACATAACTTTGAATTCTTATTCAAATCATATATTATCATATCCAAAAATATGATTCATGTTCATGTCATATTTCATATTAAATGATAATGCATTTTAATTAAAAATGCCTGAAATGCATGTAATGATGTCGGAACGACGTAGGTTAAGGTTTGGGGTGTCACATGCAGACTCCTCCATTGGCAGTGAGGTGGCAGCCTAAGGCTAGGAAGGCTCCCCGGTATCCTGGGTCTTCACACGTTAAGAATTTTTCTGGACACCGGAATGAGTATGATTAGATGGTACTATGTTTTCAATATATGTTTAATATGTTTTGTAGTTAATATGTTTTGGTACTGTTTCATAATAATTTTACCATATAATTACAATGAAAATTTAATTGTATTTTATTTAATTTATTTACACTATACTTTTTAATTTTATTTTATTTAATTTATTTCCACAATTCTTTCTAATTATATTTTATTTAATTTATTTTCATTATACATTAATGGTGTAGTATACATGTGTGTATATGTATATATTAAAATTACAATTATATTACATTAAAATCATAATTACAATTAAAATTAAATAAAACACAATTAAATAGGAGCTCTGTCCGATGGAGGATGAGAAAGTGGGCATGACCTAACATTATGTCACGGGTTTCTATAATGACTACAAAGTGACTTTTCCTAGTCTGCCTACGGCTGTTATCTATCGTGTCTTTCATTCGATTCACCCTCCCTCAACTAAGGTTGTCATAGTGAATCATTCTCAATCATTCGGACGTATACTCCATTCTAGTTGAGGTCATGTTTCCCTACCTATAATAAGGGTAAAGTTTCTAGCGAACTGTGCAGCCACCGTTCCATAGTGTAGAACTTATTAATAACTCGTGAGGGATTCTCGCCCATGAACGAAGCAATGAGAACTGCATGTGACATGAAATTCTAAAAGTTTGCCACTTTCCACAACTGCAATTTTGAATTTCATATTGCATCAACTGTATATTGTCATTTCTCGTCCCACTTTGTATAACCTCAAATTTTGATTCTAGCAAGTTACAGTATGGGCCCTAAAACACTGTCTGTACCTGATAAATTGTTGCATGTGATTGGCGTAAGGATAGTTTGACATCTTTCTATATTTGCTAAGTCTCGATGAAAAAAAATTGCAACTGTATTCTCCAATGATGATTCAACCATAACTCTGATTGGGAAGTGATGAGACCCTTTCAGAACGTTATTGAAGCTCTCTGAGATATTAGTGGTTGACAAACCCCATCTGTGGCAGCCGTAAGTGAAAAGAGTCCATTTCTCTGGATCGATATTCTGCAAATACTGTAGGCTCTTGTGGATCTCTGTTGCAACCTCGTCCATACAACCTAGTACTTGTTCTCTTGCAACTCCGTTCCAACTTGTTGACAAATTTGCTTCAGACCCTTCCGTTTGTATTCTTTAGACATGTTCGCCTTCACGTGCTCGAGGTAAAATCGGTGAACTCTCATTTCCGGATATTTCTCCAACATCGTCTCCTTTGTAGAAAGAATTCCTAGGTTCATAGACAATACAGTTCCACCGATTGCAAAGAATGTCAAATTTTAGACATTTTAGTAACCATTTCCAGTTGTGCCTTGTCTCATCGTCCACGAGCGCAAATGCAATTGGAAAAATGTTGTCGTTTGAATTTTTCACTACTGCTAAAATCAGTTTTTCCTTGTACAACTCGTGTAAGTGGGTTGCATCGATGCTCATGACCGGATGACAAGACTGGTACGCTTGAACAGAGGGTCCAAATGCTTAGAACATATATTTAAAAATTCGTTTAGGACCAGTTTCTATGCCCTGTTTGAACTTAAACATGAATATGCTGCCTGAGTTAGCCGTCTGCACTGCAGCCAAATATCTCTGTAGTTCTCTAAAATTATTTTCCCATACACCATAGACTGCCTTAATGACTTTCCTCCTTTTGTGCCACGCTTTCTTGTATCCCACTTTAACATGGAATCGTTCATGCACGTCTATCTGAATCTGTTTCACCTTATATCCCGGGTCATTCTTAATATTCGGGATAATCAGTTTCACAATATCATTAGACATGACTTTTTTATTCTCATTCCCGATGTGAGTGCCAGTACAGTTGCACTTCCTTACCCATTTCACCATTTTCCACTTTCCAGACAATGATTGTTCCGATACACGAATACTTCAGCTGCATCGTGGGCCATGCAGTAGTTCCTGTGGATATGTAGGCCCACGGGTAACACATTCAGCTGCCGCACATCGTCTTCTTACTAGAGACGGTGTGGAATGTCAGTTCTTTTTACTGACCATTCAGCCACAATAGACATTACAACTTTCTTGCTCTTGAAATGAATGTCGATATCAGTACTCTCATTATTTCCATCCCATATTTCAGGCGCCTAAGAATCATCATCCTTCAGTACTTCCTCTCCTATCTCACCGTAAACAAAATGTCCCGATGGTATAATTACATCGGTTTCATTTTCGTTTGTGTCACCGTACCAAGGCACATAATCCTCATCACTATTTAAACAACTATCTACTGAAATCTCCTCTTCATTCCCTACATTTTTAGCTGGATCAGCAAAACCATGGATTGGCTCATTTACAAATTCCTCATTTTCTAAATCAGCATATTCAGCGCCGATATTCTCATCTGCAGCACTGCTGCTTTCTCCTGCGACATACAGTGCAGACGTAGTGGTCTCACGCACATTGTCGATCTATTCCACTGATATGTATAATTTTGGATTTTTGAACACGTAAAATTATAAGAATGGGATTGTCTCGTTGTTCAGCATAATGATGTAATGCCTAACACCATCATCTTCTATCCACACCAAAATAAAACGCAATCGAACCACCCTTCTATTCACTTAAAAAACTCTGCATATTCAATCTTCAAGCTGATCAAAGGAAAATTGAGTATTGATGCAGATTGTTGCGTCAGCTAGACTCTTGTTCGGACCAACTACACTATCCACCATTGGTACGGTACTACTCCCAAATCGATTCAATGGAAATGGAGTTGTGTATGCCATTTTCACAAACTGTAACCTTTTTTCGATGACATAATTATGATATTTCAAAATTTAGAAATTTACAGACTATTTTCTGATGTTAATACCCGGGCTTTAAATAGGTTGTTTTGTTCCTAAATTTGCAATTGCAAAATGACCCATCAGAATAACTACTCAAGTTGCGAAACAGTAGGGGGCAATTAATCTTTTGCAATTTCAACTTGCGAAAGTTCCTATTTTGTTCTAAAGTTCAAAATTTTTTCTTTCTAACGTCCAAAATTTGAATTGGGAAATTTTTTTTGGAAACCACCCTCTTATATATTTAGAAATAAACATCCAAAAGATAAATGTAAGTTTAAAAATTGAACTACTCATTGGAGAAGAAAATAATTGTTTACCTTCCTTTTAATTTCAATACACATTATAATAAATAATAATAAAAAAATATCTACATTTCTGCAGTTACAATTTCTACGGTTCTTGTATAATGCATATAAAAAATTTGCACAAAAAAAAACTGTATTTACAATTTCTTCAGTAATATTTTGCAGTATTCAAATTTCTGCTATAAAAATATGCGATAAATACATCTGCAATTTAAAATCCTGCAACATTTATATAATTATCCAATAAAAGTTCTACTATCATTGGAGAACAAAAAAGTTGAATTATTGTCACATTAAAACTTTCTTGGCATTCAAATGCCACCACAATTTGCAGTCCTTTGACATTCAACAAAGTTAAAATCCCTGATCCGATGTCTCATAACATATTACAAATTCTGCTTCCATAAGATTTGTAACCTGAAATGCCAATTGAGGATATCAAATGGTCTCAAACTGATATGACTTTCTATATGTGAGTATATAAACCTTAATTCTCTAAATATATCATTAAATTTTATTGACTGCCTAACAATGGTCTAGCTCTAGATCATTAAGATATCAACCTAATATACCAACTATAAATACAATATCCAATTGAGTACAAACTTGAACATACATCAGACTCCTACTTGAAGATGCATAGGAAATCTAGTGCATCAACCAAATCTCAAGTTTATTCTCAAAACACTATTCGAGGTTAAATTTACTAACTTTAGCGATCAATGTAAAATGTAATTTACATTCTTGCATATTAAATTTATTGTGCAAAATCTGAATGCAGCCCTTTTGTGATAATCCAAAAATACTGTATTTGAATTTTAATACAAAAAGTAGCTTCACCTAAAACTGTCATGCAACAATACTTTATGGTTGATAACAAGAAGAAGTGTGTCAACAACATATGAAACTAGATATGTAAACATACTCCCTTTGAACTTATGATACACACACAGTCCTCAACAACATTGTCATAAAATCAAAAGAGGTAATTACTTGAATGAACTTGAAGTATCATTATTAATACACTTACCTGAGCCTATAAATGTATTTTCTTAATTTTCATACCAGATTCTTTGCGTTTCCTCATATGAAGCATTTTGTCTACATCATATAGATTGTTTCATCAATGTGTCTGTTGATAAAAATAATCTTTAAATCAATTTAATGAAGCTCAATATCTAAAATATGCAACCAGAGTCATGATCGTACTAAAAGATTCCTTCAATTAGAACTGAATTAAACGTCCCCTTATAGTTAATCTCATCCTTCTAAGAGAAGCCTTTAACTGCAAGACGTGCCTTATATCTCTCTATATTACCTTTAGAAATTCTATTACAACCAATGGGTTTTTTTCCTTCTAATAATATGACAAGATACCAAATTTAATTGTCTTGCATCAACTAAAACTCTTCACTCATTGCCTCAATCCACTAATGAGACTTGAATCCTGTATGACCTGATGAATGGTAACTGGATCATTCACCATGCCTGAAGTATCCTTATGATCCTAAAAAATACTATGTAACTATCCAGAATAGTATGTCTACTCTCTCTTAGTGAATAGGCACAAGTTATGACTCAAATTCTTGAGGTTGATGAGCTTGATCCTAAAGAAGAAAAATTTCTTCAAATTGATAAAGAAGTTCATCATTATCTTGTATTAGATCCTAAATTGCTTCTGAAATAGTGTTACAAGTGACACTCCTTGTAACATCTTGATCCTTGAGTTAAATTAAACTATATATTTCATGTAGAGTTGGTTAGTCTCAGAATCGGAGTCGGTCCGAGATGGGTTATATGTAAAAGGGAGTATATCTTAGTATAGTTAAGTAGGAAGATGGTCAATTAGTAATAATAAAAAAAGTAAATAAGATTAGTTGAGATATGTGAGACTAAATTGGAATTGTAAAAATAAGTATGAGGGTGAATTAGGTGATATAAGATAGTTAGAGGGTTAAAATGTGATAGGAAGTGGGAAAAGACCAATAAGGGTATGAAAGAGGATTAAAAAAAGAAGTGTATTAGAAGGGCAAAAGGGTAATTATGCTAGGATAAAATGAAAAGACTAGAATGGGTAAAGGAAAGACAAAAAGTAAGAAGAAAGAAGAAGGTATTATGGTAAAATGGTATTGGAGGTCTCTAGAGCTCTCCACTCACACTCCAAATTTAAATTTTCTCCCCTTCATTCTTACCCCTCCATCGACACCCTCTTCTCTCATTTCTTCTCCTTCTTCTTCTTCTTCTCACCACATTAACCTTCATTCCTTATGAGAACTTTAAGGAGCCAATACTCATTTAGATAATGATAAGCTTTAAAACATCAACGTCATCTAATTAAGCTAAGGAGAAAGGGATTTAGAGGAGAAAGAGATGGGTAAAGAAGAGGAAGGGGTAGATCAAGTTCAAGTATGTAGAATAGAGGATAGAAGGTGAAGATTGGAGTATAAGAAGCTAGATATCAAGGTTCGATACTTTATGTGACACCCCGACCCAAACCCTACGTCCAACCGACGTCATTTCATGCATTTTAGGCATTTTCATTAAAATGCATCATAATTTAATGAGATAAATAAGTTAAATTATGGATTATATGATTTATATTTGATAATATATGATTTAAATAAGAGAAAAAAGTTATGTTATAGGCTCCTTTGTCGTTGAAAGACACAAACGGAGCTAATTAGGGTTTTCGAACCCGCGCGATCGAAAAATGCCGAAATCGCGTAAAATATGAATTTTTTGACTTTGGTATGTTTTGGTATGTTTTTTGAATATTTTTAAAAGAGTTTTGGAACCCTAATCATGCGACGACGTCGTACGGTTTCGGTTCCGCGAAAAATTTCGAGCTTCAGAGTCGGTTTAGGGCATCGACCAAACGACGACTCGTTTTGGGATTCCGATTTTTATGAAACTTCACCCACATGCTATATTATTTATTTAAACCATAAAATTATACAAAAATCCAGTTTAGGAAGTGAGATTTTGGCAGAAATGTGAAGTAGGTTTTGGTGAACTATTAAGGAACACCCTAAGTTAAGGGTTTAGTACATTTAATTGTGTTTTAGCTTAATAACCAAGCTCGAGGTGTTAAGTGTGATCTCAAGACTTGTAATGATGTATAGGATGAACTTAAGGGATTTAATGTGAGGGTTTCGACAGAAAACCGAAACAAAAAGCTTAGAACAGAAATATAGGCAGAAACAAGAGAGAAGAAAGAAAGAGAGAAACCAGAAGAGAAAAGAAGTTAGACAGCCAAAACTTTGGTTTTCCTTACAGTCTGAGGAAGGTGAGGAATAGGTTAGAAATGAAAGAAAGCCGTCGGGTTGGCCGGAAAAGAGGGAAAACATTAGGTTATCGAAAACAAGGGAAAACGATTGTGACACCCCAAACCAAATCCTACGTCAAACCGACGTCATTTCATGCATTTTATGCTTTTTCATCAAAATGCACCATGATATAATTTTATTAATAAGTTAAATATGGATTATATGAATTATATTTGATGATAAATGATTTAAATAAGAGAAACAAGTTATGTTATAGGCTCGTTTGCCGTCGAAAGACACAAACGGAGCTAATTAGGGTTTTCGGACCTACGCGATCGGAAAACGCCGAAAACGCGTCAAATATGAACCAAATGACTTTGATATTTTAAGATATGATTGTTAACATGTTTTAAAGTGTTTTGGAACCAAATTATACGACGACGTCGTACGGTTTTAGTTTCGCAAAAATCGTCGAGTTTCGGACTCGGTTTAGGGCACCGACCGAACAGTGATAAATTTTCGGATTCCGATTTTTACAAAATTTCATACACGTGTTATACTATTTATTTTGACACCAAAAACAATTTTTAA
>CANUEY010131479.1:0-12825 GCA_948099555.1 Croton setiger
TGCATATTGCTACTGCGCTTCATTTGCATGATAGGTTGATGTTCTAGGTCCTACAACAAATTGTTATGAAAATATGACGAAATGTTGAAACTGTGAAATAAGAGGCAGAATTGCAATTTCTTGAAAAATTGGGTATTAAATCGAAAATTCGTCATGATTCGATTCTGTTTCGATGAAATTGCATGATTTATGAAGTATTCAACTTAATTGTCACGTTTTAAAGTGATTTAGTAGCTTAATTTGAATTAGAAGCAGTTTGGAAATTTTGCAAAAATTGAGGACTAAAATGTAATTTTACATCATTTGCCGTTGAAATGTTGGGTTTTGCATGATTTGTGGATAACTTGATGTAATTGGAATTTTTTAGGATAACTTGATAACTTTTCGCAAATTGGGGTAATTTTATAATTTTGTATAATTTGGAGGGCTAAACCATAATTTTGCTTTATTTTCATTTTTGATGTTATTTTGCATGTTTGAATGATTGTTTATTTGATTTGGCAAATTTTATGGTTTAAATGGATGATGTTTATAATTGGGACCTATTTGTAATTTTCCTAATTTCGGAGGACCAATTTGTAATTTTCCACTTTAATGCTTAACTATGTAATTTTTGGGTTTTGGGTTTAAATTGGGGTTTTTACGGGTAGAATGTAATTAATAGGTATTCGGTTTGTAATTAGTTTTAGGATTTATTTTTCGCATTTTTAATTTCTGCGATTTATTGCTTTTTATGTTTGAATTTGTTGTCACAAATGACCGTAAATTGCCAATTAGGAACATCGCTAGATTAAATCACGCAACGACTTTTTTCTTTAAAATAAACTTAAATTTTGGAAAGAAAAACAAACTAAGAGGCCGGTTTTGCCGGGCGGCGGTTTAAGTAAAACTTACACTGTCGTACCTTACCCCCTTACCCAAAATCTCTGAATTTTGACCAATGCCTTTAAAATAAAAACGAAATCATTTTTCTTAAATTTAAAATTTGGTGTCCCGAAAGCGGGTGGCGACTCTAAAATTATTTTTAAGACCGACTAGTTCGGCACGCGCAATCCAGAAAATGTTTTATCACCATCTTTTTGGTAAAAATCCAAAACGAACGACAACATATATTATATAACACAACATAACAAATATTTAATTTATTACACAAATGATCCACATATGAAATAATGCATGATTAAACACTTATTTTTTTAATTAATTTGATTATATTACAAAATAATCTTGTTTCATTTGAAGTTTAACTTATAACATATATTTTCTATATTAAAAACACTTAAAAATATCATTTAAATAAATTTCCAAACTTTATCATATACTATTCATATTTAACAATATCGATAATTATCTAACTCAATTTATTAGTCTATTAGTTCAAACTATAAAAATAAATTTATTTTATACCAAAAAGAACTCAATTGAACAGTTTCAAAGTTTTCAGGCGCTCAATTGAAGTATGACATCAAGTTTAGGGGTCAAAATATAGTATTTAGAAGTTAATTTGGACGGAAGGACCAAATTGAATAACTTTTAAAGTTTCCAGAGACTTAATTGAAGTCCTGAGTAACTTCAGGGGCCAAATTATAATTTTCTAAATTCAATTTAGGCGGAAGGACCTAATTGAAAACAATTAAAACTTCTGAAGGGCTTAATTGAAAATGCATCAGTACTTCAGGGACCAAATGTAATCTGTTAGCAATTAAATTTGGCATGACTAAATTAAAAATAATTAAAACTTTGCTAAAAGGACTAAATTGCATTAAATTATAAACTTTAGGGGTCAAAATGTAATTTTACCAAATTCAGGTATTTAGGAGGAAATTTTCATCAAAATGCAGACTGTGCTGCCATTTTGATCGTCTTTTTCCTCAGGGCTACGCCTGCACCCGGCTGCCCTGTTTCTGGACCCCTTTTCCAGCTGATTTTCTGGCGGATTTTTGGCTGTTTCTTGCCACCAAATTCTTCCTAGAAACTCGCTAAAGCTATCCTAACACTCCTAGGTAACCTATGCATGCTGGTTCTTCCTCTTTTTCTTCCTTCCCTCTCACTGCTCTATTTCTGGCTTTTCTTCTGTTTTCTTCATTTTCTAAGCTCTCTTTTCCTTCTATTCTATTCTATTCCTAATCATCCTTAAACTGTAGGGAAGCCATGATAGGGATTGGTTTCTCTTTTCTTTCTCTTTTTTTTTCTTTTCTCTTTTATCTTTCTTTCTCTTCTTTTCTGTTTTCTCTCACTTCATTCTATTTCTCTCATATTTTCTGCCTCTTCAACCTTTCGTTCAACCTCCAATGACCTCAAAAACAAAGCTAAATATAAAACTTTACACCTCCTACTTGTTTTTAACTTAAACATTCATAATTATCCTAAAACCTTATTATTCTTTTCTCCTTCTTTTATTCCTTTTGTTTTCCGCCCAAAACCAACAATTTTAATTCATTTTCTCTCATTTAATTCTTTAAAATAATAATAATAAACAATATTTATAGTTTCGGCGAAATCGGTTCCAAAAATATTTGAGGCCCGATCGGCGCCCAATACTGACTCCGGTATCTCGGCGATGCTGGCGGAACCAAAATTTTACGACATCGTCGTGGTTTTACGGTTCCTAATACAAATAAACATTTATTTTCCAAAACATTCTAATTTAAAACTATTTCTTTTAAATTATTCACGCTACCGACGTTTTATTAATCTCGACAGTTGAAATCCTAAACATGCCTCGTTTACGTCAACCGACTGTAAACAAGTCTAATCAGCTTAACTTATTTACATTCTTTAATTATTTTTCAATAACATATTTATATATTCAAATTTTTAACATATAAGAAATCTTTATTTAAAATGATACTTATACGGTAAGTTACGTAAAATTCATTTTTATGTCTATAATAACGTCTTGACGCTTAATTTGGTTAGTAATATTACAATGGGTATGCAAACTCTTAATTTTCCATTAAAAATTTGCATACTACATATGCGAATACCCTACAGATTTTCACATTTAAAATTTCAACCCGTCCATAGTTTAAATTTACGTGGGTTGGGAAAGCACCCTCTTCCAACTTGCCAAGAGCACTAGCCGTTCTAACGGCTATCTTCTTTTTTAATTCAAATCTTCTTCATTTGTAACTTCTGCTCTGCTACTTTCTCTTCTAATTCTTTCGTCTGTTTAGCATTTTCAACATTCTGCTCCATTATCCTCAATAGCATCATCTCCACAAGTGTTATCAACATCAAAATTCACGGTATCATCCATGATAACCTAGAGAAATAGAACAAATTTAATAATTACCAAACTGAATTAAAAAAAAAAAAAACTGCAAATTGGAGCACCACACCACTAATAATTGGGAGGAAAGTAAATTAGCTATCCATCAAATTTATTAATTAGCATCCATCAACCCATTTATGATATCAGCAAGACATTACACTAGACATATATATATATATGTTCATATACATTCATAATATATGCATCTTTCTTGATGATTAGATACAAAATCTGAAATACTAGGTCAAATCAATATATTAGAAACCTTTTTTTTTAAAGTCATTTTCATGCAAAATAAATACAAAAGCCAATACAAGAAAAACAAAACCACTACTTTGAAGAAAGCAAATTCCCAACAATAAACATGAAAAAAATAGCAAATGCATTGTGAATTCTAACAGCAATTAATTAACTATACATAAAAAAGAATCATCAAAATTAGGTTTACAAGACATTGAATATATAATCTTTAAATTCAATCATTTCAAACTAATTTACATGTACAAGCTAAATAATCGCAACACACACATGCAGCATAGGCAACGGTGTAGAAGGTACTTGGGGCGGCAGAAGTGAAAGGAATGATCTGCCAGAAAGAGAGAGGTCGATGGTGGTTAGCGATTTCAACTAAGGAAGAAGAAGGGTTGAAATGAAATGGAGGTTGTGGGTTTAGTTAAGGAATAAAATGAAATTGAGGTGTTAAGAGAGGTGGTGGTCTGCTCGGTCGCTGTTCAGAAATGGAAGAAGAAGGTTAAAGATGAAATGGGGATGGTGGCCTGGGTCATGTTGAATAAAAGAGTGAGTGGCTGACTGTTGCGTTTTTTATTTTGGGAGAATAGAGAAAAAGGGTTATGTTCTTAGAGTTTAGTTATTTTATTAACTTAAAAAAATGGTAAATATAATAAAACAGTCTCACTTTTTATTTTAATTTTGAAAAACCAACTTAAGGTATAAATAAAAAGGAAAAAGGTTCTCGCTAAATTTAGTAGCATTTTCAGTCATTTTGTAAAAAAAAAAAAACTTTATCTATATTTATACAAAATTTAAATAATAGTTGTACAATAATTGTATAATAATAATTGAATAATATTTATATAATAGTAGTACAAAAATTGTACAATAAAGTTTTATTATCCTTCCACAGTAGCAGAACAACAATTTAAACAAAAGTATACACTAGTTGTACATGTCTTTTTTATTTGTAACTTTTTTGTTAAATAAATTAATTAAATATTTTTTTTTAAAAAAATAAATTAACCAAATGTTTGTTTAATAAATTGTTAAATAAATTAATTAGATGTCCTTTTTGACAATTTTTTTTTAAATTAGAATTTTGTTCCTAATTATTTTAATTATGATTACTATTTTTCTGAAAAACTCTAAAAAAGTAGGTATAAAATTATATTTAAGCTTACAACGATAATTCTGAAGTAGTCCACTGTAAACAAGTATTAAATCTAGATGAGTCTTATTTGCCAAGCATTTAGGGAGAGGCTTTTTGTCTGAAAAAAATAAATAAATATAAAAATGTGATATTTCTGTGTTATTACCTACTCCAAAACATCATAAAAAATGAATTGTTTTTAAAACTACGCTTTTGTCATAAACCTTGTTTATGTGTCTTTTGGGCTCCTCCGACCGAGTCTCTGAACTCACACAAATGCCATTAAGATTGACAGATTTGGTATTTTGACCAAAGTCCAAAGAGAAACTCTATAAAGGCACACAGGATCAAATATTCTCCAGCCGAGGCTCTCTCGAAACAAAGAAAGAGAGCGAAATGTGATGATTTCGCACTATGCTGTTAATGATGCTGCATTGAACAAGCAAATCTCTTTCTGCTTCCAATGGATTACGAAAGGATCCAAAAGCCTCTGGTATTTGAAGTATTTCTCTCTTTACTTTTACTTTTTTTTTTTTTTTGCTTCTGATCTGTAACGTGACTGGGTTTTTGGGTTTCAAAAGGGCGGAGGATTTTCCCCTGGAAAACTGAGAAGTATGCTTCTGGGAGTGGAAACGAAAAACAGGGAAGAAGAAGAAGAGGTAGATTCTTCTAACAACTTGAGATCTCAGTTATCTCATCTCGATGATACTGGTAATAACGATTTCTTTGTTTTTTGTGTTTATTTCTTCAAAGAACAAAGCCATTTTCAGTTTTTTGTTTTGTTCCCAAGAAATTGCTGTATAAGCAGATTTCCTTGCTGGATATGCATTCTAATTGCTGTATGTTAAGGAAACCAATAAAATATTAATGGAGTAGTTAAAGAGTGTGAACTGATTAGCAGATAAAAATCTCCTGTAGGTGGAAGCAGTTGTGATAATTGCAAAGATGTAGATGTGGTCACTGCACTTCCTGAATGCTCCACTTCAAGTGTAGTAGGCAGATCAAACGATCACTTTCTTGCCAATTTAAGGATTAAATATCAGGAAGACTCATCTATAGATTCTGATAGTGGACGTGATTCTGCAAGTGTGTCTTCTACTTCATTTGAGTTTCAAAAGTCAGAGCGGGGCACACAAAGAGTGCATCTGGCTCCATTTTCCAAACCAGCACCATCCAAATGGGATGATGCCCAAAAATGGATAGCTAGCCCCCCATCAAACCGCCCGAAGATTGGGCAGGCTCAGGTGCAGGGTGGCCATGGGGTTGGTTCACGAAAGATGGCCAATGCTGCTCATATAAGCAGGCAGTCTTCCACAAAGGTTGTTGTAGAAGTTCCAGAGCAGAAATCCATTGCGTTTGAAGAGCCAGATACAAAAAGGGTTGATAGCAGTCAAGCTAAGAAGGAAATTGGGACGCAGAAATTTGTTAGCTGGGATACTGATTCATATCCGGTTGCAGATTCATATGGCAAGCCTGTTCTCATGATTGAGAATTCTGTAGAAGAGCCATCGAGTAAGGACAAATGTTAATTGATTTTAGTCCATACGCTTAATTCCTTTAGCAGCCAAACTTAGTTGTGTGAGAAATCAGCTTATTATGGTCAGAATATGTTTTGCCGGGCGTTTCTTCAATATGAATACTACTAGAGAAACCAAGAATCTCTTAGAGATCGTTAGAACTCTACAATCTCTGAGTTTTAGAAACTTGAACCTTTCTTGATTAAAATTCTGCTTACATCTTTCTTTAACTCACATCTTTTTAAACAACTAAAAATAAATACAGAAACTACCCACTATGGCCATTGCAATAAAGAAGTAATATAACTTCCCACTATTAAAATAACTAATTCCTAAATAAAACTAGCCCACACTCAAGAAAAAAGTGAAGTTTATTTTATTGAATTTAAAATAAAATATGAAAATTGGTTGATGAAGTACAATTAAGTGAATGAGGCATCCTCATCTAAATAATATCAAGTTTAAGCTCCTTTGTTAATTGGATATCATATAGAGCTAGACAATCCTAAACATATCACTTTGAAAAACTTAATTAATTACAGTTAAGTACATTGGAGTAAGATTCCTGAAATTTTTGGAGTCACTCATGTCTATTAACTATTATTAAGAAGTGGGATATTGAAATTCCTTACTGGTGATTTTCCATAATTAACATATGTAATGAGGTTGAAGCTATGTTATACTGTGCTGCTGAACTTTTCCGAGAGGTATTGCATTGTCTCTTGCCTTACGAAAAAGGGCGTGACAGTACCTTGTCGCTTTGCTTTGACCTTTTGTGTATTGGGTATATGGTGACGAACTTGTGCTTTCTGCTTGTAGTGATGATGCTATAGTGTTCATTCTGTCCCTTTTCTTGTTCTATGAATTTATCTTTGAATATAAATTATGGTGATTACTAACAACAGCAATATTTTTTTCCAGAATATAAATTTCCTTTGTTGTGATGCATATTTTT
Source organism: Croton setiger (assembly GCA_948099555.1). Lineage (NCBI taxonomy): Eukaryota > Viridiplantae > Streptophyta > Magnoliopsida > Malpighiales > Euphorbiaceae > Croton > Croton setiger. The sequence continues at coordinate 7,131 of CANUEY010131479.1, forward strand.
ATACTAATGTATGATAATCCTTCATAATAAACGCTTTTTTTTTTTTTTCACTTTATTGCAGTTAATTTTAGCCAGCACAGTTCATCTATGGCCATACATAGTGCTACTGCATTCATTCCACCTACTTCAACAGCTAGGTCTGTATCAATGAGAGATATGGGTACAGAAATGACTCCTATTGCTAGCCAAGAGCCTTCTAGGAATGGTACTCCAGTGAGGGCAACAACTCTGATCCGTAGTCCTAGTTCATCGAGGCCATCAACCCCTGCTATAGCTGAAGCAGCTTCATCTCCAGTGAATCCTTTCAATGATCATCTCCATCTGGACAATGAATTGTCTGAAAAGGAATTGCAAATGAAAACTAGGAGAGAAATAATAGCTTTGGGGACACAATTAGGTAAAATTAATATTGCTGCCTGGGCTAGCAAGGAGGAGGAAGATAAAGATGCATCCGCTTATCTGAAGACTGTTCCAGTTGAACAACCAACTAAGAGTATGATTGAAACACGTGCCGCAGTGTGGGAGGAGGCAGAGAAAGCTAAATATTTGGCCAGGTACACACTAAATTTTTTTAATAGTCTATAGAAAATCCAAACACAAGTCTCATTAAAATTTGCAGGTTTGAGAAGGGGTGGGGGCATGGTTAAGTTCCTGAAAAGTTGGATAATTAGACTGAACTTTACACTATAATTTATGAATATGGTATGCTTTGCTTGTCTAAAATAGATGTTTGTTATGTTGAATGGGGAATGAATGGAATTATAGTTCTCCAGACTCTATTCTCTTGTTCTCTAGCCAATAAATGATGAAATATGCATGAAATAGGCAAGTCACAAGTGGAATCCTTTTCCTCATAGATGGAGGAAGGGGCTAGGAATCATCCCTATTCCCAAAATGTAATTTCCTAGGACTAAATGATAATTTATTATTTTTGGGTCTAAAACTGATAGTTCTCAGGGCCAAACTGTAATTTTTAAGGACAAAATGGTAATTATTTGGTACTTTCATTACCTATTCTATTTTCTATACCATTCCACCAGTCTACAAGAATATAAATAGAAATTCCATTCTGATTCCTCCCATTCCATTCCTATAACATTTCTTATAATCAAACATACCCTGAGCATAGTAGTAGGTTATGTCATGTATGTTGAACTTGTAATTGGAATTGGATGATATATGCTTAAAATAAGGTGTGAAAAATAAAAAATATATATTTTAAAAGAAGAATACAGTTTCTACTTGATTGTTGGGTTATAGTAGTTGTTTCAAGTTGTTTAATTCTTAGAGACTGAATTATTACTGGAATAATGTAGGTTCAAACAAGAAGAAATGAAAATACAAGCGTGGGAAAACCACCAGAAGGCAAAAACTGAAGCTGAGATAAGGAAAATTGAGGTACTTTTAGTTATCTCTGTTTTTTATTCTGATCCACTCTTCCTTTTTTATTTGAAATTTTAAATTTTTAAATGAAACCCGCTGGTACCTGTACCCTGCATTTTACTTGACTTGTTGCGGGACGGATTGCGGGCAGGTGTCCTATTTATTAAACGTGCAAAACCTGCCTGTGATCAACACTCTTTCTGCCTATGTTTACAGACTTAGAGGGAATCTGAAATCTCTTAAGTGCTCAAAAGCTGAAATTAAGTTTGCTAACGCTAGCTTGCAAAAATTTTGTGAACTAGAATTCCATGATCCCTGCTTAGATAATCGGGTAGGTTTGGTCATGCAGCCAATTTTCTATTCTTGCAAATGTTTCTGTTTGTGGAAAATATAATTTAAGGACTCCTGCAGAATGCTTTCCATAAAAAATTTTGCATGCAAGCTTATGTTAGAATTTATTGAAACAGCAGTTGAAATGAGATTAAGGATGTCACAAATCTCATGTGATCCAAACCAAACCAAACCAAAAATAGCCAATCCCCTCAAATAATGAAAGCAATAAATAACCGAACTTCATTAGTTTTGATTTTGGTTCATGGCAAGAACCTGAAACTGCACAAGACAGGTCTATTTTAATCCAACTTTTGTTACCATTAATGATAACTAGCTCTGTTTCTTCAAAATGACTTAGTTTTGATAAGGGAATAACTTACACTGCATCATATACTGAACCATGTATTTATTATTGATACATTACCTACCAGGTGGAGGTTGAAAGGATGAAGGGGAGAGCGCTGGATAGGCTTATGAACAAATTGGCAGCAGTCAGGCGCAAGGCGGAGGAGAAGCTAGCAGCAGCACAAGAAAAGAGAAAAAGGGCAGCTGCAAAAACAGAGAAGCAAACACAATATATTCACACAACTGGTCGCATCCCTTCCTCATCCCTCTGTGGTTGGTGCTTCTGAAAATGAAACCGAAACCTCTTTGTAATTATTTGAATACATACACGTCAGCTTATATGCTTTCAGGTTTCAATTTTTGAGCCTCTTGTATTTTAGAGAGAACCACTCGCATGATTACGTGAAACCTTATTTGTTCTTGAATTACAAGGTAAAACTTGGAGATTCTTCCCATACATGGAAGAATGTGGTAGATAGCAGTTTACTTATGTTTGAATGGTAAATAGCAACTAGTTTCTTTCTTTCTTTTTTTTTTCTTTTTTTTTTGAAAATAAAATAGCAACAAGTTTAATAAACTATCAGAAGAAAGATTGACCTTGGCTCAAGAACAAGGTCAATTCGATGAGGTGGAGAAGTCGAATGATAGCTATTCTAATGGATAGTTGTGAATTGACAGACTGGCAGCAGAAAAGTCTTATGTTGGGTGATGCCGATAAATAGAGTGACGATGTTTTGGTGATAAGTAACAATAAATCTCCATAATTGAGCTATAACAGATTGGATTGATTGATGTCGTTAGATCATAATAGCTAGCTTCTTCTCAACAGATGATTTGATCTTCAGCAAGTTGCAGAGAAGAGCTTCTCCTAGAAGATTTGTGCGCATGTGAAGATTGGTAGATGTAAAGTAAATCTTTTCGCTCAAAAGTGGTTATGTACTTTACTGCTTTTCCTAGCTGGTTTCTTACTAATGTAGTTTAGTTTTTCAGTTCATCAATAAAAATTCTCTTTCTTCTCTCACTAGAATCAAAGATCACCTTTTTGATGTGGTATTAGAGGAAAGAAATATAAGCGGTTTTCAAATCTTGATTCTGGCAATCAACTACTTCATCTTCTTTATGCAATTTGTTCTAGAGATTTTCATTTCTTTGTGTTATTGTACTCTTCAATCTCTTGATCTGTGATTTTTTTTTTTCCTTTTAATTTCCTGGTTCCAAATTTTGTCTTGGATCTTAATTTTGTTTAATTGCTTCATTAATCCTCAAATTTGGTTGACTTTCTCTATTTGATTGTTCTTTTTATTTTCATTTCCTTCTTTCTCTTCAACAATGGTGAATAATGTGCCTGAATATGTCACAAATTCTTCACATCACTATATCCTCCATCCCAGTGAAAATCTAGCCACTGTGTTGGTAACCTCTCTTAATTGGTCTTGAGAACTATCATCCATGATCACATGCCATGGAAATGGCTCTAGCTTCTAAGAACAAACTAATGTTTATGGATGGTTCTCTCTTGCCACTTGCTTTAGAAAATGAGATCTATCTTGTATGGAAGAGATGTAATGTCATGGTTCTTTCATGGCTCAAAAATGTTGTTTCTATGTCTATCTCATAGAGTATTCTCTGTGATTGACAAAGCATATGAAGTTCGGGATGAGTTACATGATAGATTTGTACAGATTTATATATATAACATATCAGACTTATTAGAAGAAATTTCAAGTGCAACGAAAGGAAATCTTAATGTGAATTACTACTATACACATCTGAAGACATTTGGGACTGAGTTATTTGTTATAAGACCTTTACCTTATGTTTCTGCAGAACTAAGTGCAAATGTGGTGTAATGGCTAAGGCTAGGACTCATTTTGAGCATGATCATGTCTTTAGGTTCCTTAGAGGTCTTAATGAACAATACAGCAACGTCAAGTCATAGGTGATGATGATGGATCCCTTACTTCCTATTGCTAAAGCCTTCTCTGTGATTTCTAAGCAAGAAAGGGAGAATAATCATGCTATTGCTGGTTTTGATTCAAAAGCTTTGCTCAGTAAAGGTTTCAAAACAACAATTCCTATTGGTTATCAATAATATAGGCCAAGAATAATATCATATTTGTAGAATGCAGTGAAGAAATGTACTCACTATGGTGACAATCACACAGTGGACAAGTGTTACAGATTTTTTTGTTGGTTTTAGACTACGAAATCCTTATTTTTTGTTGGTTTTAGACTAAGATATCCTTATTTTAATCCCTCTAGAACTTAAACTGCACAACAGACTGCAGGTGCACATGCTGTAAGTCGCACATGCTGTAACTACTTGGTTCGTAGGCAGTCAAGAGGTGGAACCCTATCAATCCTATTTTCCTGATTCTTATTCTCTACAGTCATCTTTTTAGAATTATCCAATCAACATTCCAGTGCAAGAGTGTCAAGTGTTAAATTATCTTACTAGATATTATGATCAGGAAGGTAGTTTTTAGGTTGAAGGTAACAATGTACACTCTTATGCTAAATATGTGCAAGATGCTCAGGCAGCAAATCAATTATAACAACTTTAGTCAACTAACGATCAAGTGCATAAGCTATTAGCTCTAATTCTGGAATCTACTTCAATTGAGAAACAAGTTACAATTACATCATATACTGTTAATAATGTGCTCAATTTAGAACTTGTAAAATCAGATACAGCTAATAAAGAATCAATGCATGCTGAGGAAGGAGTGAAACCAATTCTTTGATTGTAGAAAAGATTTGGATCTTAGACTGTGACACCCCAGACCAGAGTCATACGTCATTTTGACGTCATTACATGCATTTTATGCATTTTTATTTAAAATGCATTAGAGTTTGATATGATATATGGCATTGACATGAAATATATGATTTGAAAATGATAATATATGAATTAAAAATGATAAACAAGAGAGGTTTTAAGTTCGTTTATTGTCTAAAGACATAAACGGAGCCAATTAGGGTTTTTGGCTCGCGTGATCGAAAAATATCGAAAACGCGCAATATTTTAAAGTAAATGATTTTTGATATGATTTTATATGTTTACATACATGATTTAAAGAGTTTTGGGACCAAAATTATACGACGACGTCGTACAGTTACGGTTTCGTGAAAATCATTGAGGTTTCGGCTCGGTTTAGGGCACCGATCGAACTGCGGCAAATTTTCGAATTCTGATTTTTACGAAACTTCATACACGTGTGTTGACGCTTAATTTTTGTCCCAAAAAGTACCAGTAATGATAAAAATGCCAAAAGCTCGACGAGATCTCCAGAATTCCTAAAACAGTTCAATTCTTTCAGCTCTTAGATTATTTTAGGTTTTTCCCTATTCCCAGATGGTTTTACTGCTTTCAATTCAATTTCAAAAAATTCCCTTTTCTTCAAAAAATATATTTGTATCTTTTTATTTTTAATTTTTGATTTTAAAGAAAAAAAAAAGAAAAGAAAAGAAAAAGAAATTTAGATTTCAATTTAATTGTCATTTTGTTGCAATTTTAGTTTTAACTGTGTTTTATTTTATTTTCAATTTTAAAAATGATAAAAATGTGATTTAAAAATAATTTTCAATTTAAGTTTTGAAGATAAGTTTTAAGAAAAATAAAATAAATGAGAGA
>CANUEY010131532.1:0-12053 GCA_948099555.1 Croton setiger
GTTGTGAATGATTTTTTGAAGATATTATGCGAACATCAATTCGTTGAGTTAACCTTCAAAAAGGACTAACTCACACGTCAAAATACAAGAATGGAACACAACAGAAAAAATGAAACCAGTTTGTGTGGTCCAATTTTTACACGCTGAATTACAACGTTCAATGCCTGTGTGGAATGTAACTAAAACTCGAAAAGCTAAAGTGGTTGTTTTAGAATAAATTTTGTAGTTTAGACAATAATATCTTTTTTTTTTTTACAATCTTTTATTATAGCTCGTTTAAGTCAAAATTTTAAATTTATTCATATGGTTATTTATTTTTTCTATTTTCATATTCTACAACATTAAATTTATTTTGATATATGTTCAATTGTATTTTTTTTTGGAAATAGTTGCAAATAATATGAGTTGCTCAAACACAAACTATACATTGGATAATAGTCTTGTTATGTTTACTCAAAAACATGGAAGAGAAGTTAACACCAACACAGGTGTGAATTAAATTTAATAGCAGTTAAATAATATTATACTATCAACTTATTTCCATTCTTTTAGAGTTGTTTTTTTATCTCATTTTAAAATCTTTTATTTTTTACAATAGGATGTGATGATCGTTCTCCGACTATAAAAAAAGATATGCAAAATGGACAAAGGTTTTCATTAATGGACGTTACAAATATTAATAACATAATCAAGTTTACTATTAATAAAATGTTCTGATTTTTAACATGACTTAATATACTTTTGTAAATTATAGGTGGATCGGCTATAAGTACATCGCATAATGGATGTGAGTACATTTTTTATTCTTAAAATACAAATCCTAATATAATTTTGACGTTAAAGAATCTTAGGCATAATATAATGTCAATTCTGTTGCGGAATTTTTCTGAAGGTGTATATTTATTTTGAAAAACTTAAATGCTTTTATATACGACTTAAATTGAGATACGCTCTCACTTAATTCATATTTTTATGCAACAAATTATAGACTTTAGAATTTGCACGGAACAAGGTGCCTAAATGATAAGCTATACTCCAAATCCAACATCAAGCGCATCTTTTTTTTCAAGTAAAATATACTAATATATTTTTAATTGATTCATATATAATGTGAATAGTATATCAAATAATTGAACTCATGTAATAATACTGTAATTTAACTTCCTACAACATAGACATAGGTAGTTCACGTACAAGAACGGAATTATCGAACCTCAAAGAGTACCCGACTGAACAAAGTACCGATTATTACACTGCAATCATTCTTATTAAAAGTTATAACATGAAATTATAAATTTTTTTAATTTATGGAGAATTTTATGATGTCTTAAATCATTAACAGATGACTTTGAAAAATCGAGGGAAGAACAACCTGAAGATATTAATGAAGGTAATAAACTCAACTCAAGTGATTCTATAAACAACCTTATTATAAAAAATTTTTAATAAGGTTTATACCTGTATCTTTGAAAATTCTTTAACATTTTTTAAAATGTTAAAAATTTTTATTTACAGATATCAACACGCTTACACATATGTTTGATCTAAATAATTCTCTAGAGTGGGAAGATACTTAGTTCTATTGTGACACCCCAAACCCAACCCTACGTCATTTCGACGTCATTTCATGCATAAAGTGCATTTTCATTAAAACGCATTTTATTTTGGTTTGATATTTGAGTTAAACAAAATATATAAAATGAACTTAAGAATGAAATGAATATGTTAAACAAGTTATGTTTAAAGTTTTTTTATCGTCAAAAGACATAAACGAGGCTAATTAGGGTTTTTGACTCGCGTGACTGGAAAACGTCAAAAACGCACAAAATATAAAATAAATGAATTTTATATTTTATGGTATGTTTATTAATATGATTTTAAGAGTTTTGGAACTCTAATTTTACGACGACGTCGTACGGCTTCGGTTCCGCGAATATCGTCGAGATTTCGGAGTCGGATTAGGGCACCGACCGAACCGCGAATAATTTTCGGATTCCGATTTCTACAAAACTTCAGACACGTGTTATACTTATTATTTTGACACCAAAAATGTATTTAAAAGCTGGTGCTGGTGTGTTGTTTGGGCTGGAATTGGACCGGTACTGAAGCCTGGACATTTGTGATATATGAAAATGTGTTTAAATGATTATATTGAATTGTTTGGACCGATACTGAAGTCCGGTCAATTGGAAATATTTGAAATATGAATTGTGACGTTTGTGGTTCCTGAGTCGGTACTGAAATCCGACCAGTTGAGTTATATGATCTGATATTTGATATATATGTTGTTTAAATCGGTACTGAAGCCCGGTCATATGATTACATGAAATATGATGATATGAAATGTATGCTATATAAATGCATTTCCATAGGACTTAAATATGACTGTTGTGATTATCGCTACTAGTGTTCGCTAATTTCACGAAAGAAACCTACGGTTTCTTTATGATTTGATGGAAAGGCCTATGGGTCCTATATGTTACAGAAAGACTTGCGGGTCCTATATGATACAGAATGATCTATTGTATACTTTATGACGTGTTGATCTTCGGATCCTTATATGATATGAATGACTGACGGTTTTCCGGGTCTTATACGTGCAATTGAATCCAGTTATAGAACCTCATGCTGTAAAATTTTCGGGGCAACACTTGGTCGATAAATCACAACTAAAAAAAAATGAAAGACATGTCATTATGCATTTTAAGATAAGAACATGATTACATATGATAAAGATGACTTGAAATTATGTTGTTTGATATGCTATGATAAATTGCCTTATATGTTGGTTGTAAATGGTTTTGGTTTACACTTGCTGAGTATGCGACTCATCATAATCGCAATATATGTTTCAGGTCTGCAATCTGAGTGAAGTACTGATACTTCATTAGTCTATGCTCAAGTCGGTACAGCTGAAACCTAGGACTCTCTCCCTCTCACCACGTCATTTGTAAATACTGCATATAATTTTTGGTTTATACTTTGTTTTGTAAAGCATAATTATATGTTTTTTTACATGTATAGCTTAACATGTTATATTGATATGTCTTATAGGTAAATAGTATTTTATAAGACTTATAATATATGTAAATAATGAAAAGGTATGTTATACAGGTTGAATGGAAAAGGAGTTTGTAAAACATATTATGATTTATGTAAATTATGATCTGCAAAGTAATATGTATGCTATGAATTAAATGTTTACGATATATGTTCCGCTGAAGTGTTAACAAGATTAAAAGGTAATGAATATGTTATAAAAAAAATGGCATGTTTTTATAACGTAAATATACAAGTAAGGGCATTACATCTATTAATAGTAATACTTTAATTTATACCTCAACTTTAGTATTTAGTATTTTTCTATAGCACATTATTATGTGAAATCACTAACAAGTAGTCTTGAAGACTTCATAGACGAACAACTTGAAGATGATAATGAAGGTAAACAATTTTTAAAAATGTTTACCCTTAAGTTACATTCCAATTAATTTAATATTAGATTAATGTACTAGTTTAATTTTTCATATTCATTTTTCTTAGGAAACAATGTTGAGTTTGGTGGAATAAGTAATCTAGGTATGTACTTCACATATTGATATATGCAATCGATGCACACATGTAGACCAAATATTAACAAAATAATAGTTACATTATATTGAAACTGTCCATGTTTTTTCCATAAGAATACTGGGATATAGGTAACCTCACCTATGAATGTCGATATTATGACACGTACTTTTGGTATGAAGAAAGCATTCAGAAGACTAAGAAAAGTACGATTCCAAATTTCACAATGTGTTGTACAAAGGCAAAATTAGGTTACTTGAACCAAAAGAGACACCGCAGGTTCTTAAGGACTTATTCTTCGGGACAAGTAATATACTATTACCTTTTGATACAGATTATAGTGGTGCATATTACTTTAGGATTTACAAATCAATCTTTGCCACTGTCTACCGAAACCAAGATCTAATAAGTAAACACTTCTAAGAAAATATAAGATCGTACAACTCTATGTTTTCTTTCACTTCCATGGGAGGAAAAGTTGACAACACAGTTAATGAAGGAAGAGGACCAAGAACATTCAAGCTATCAGGACAAAACTTTCATCAGATTAGAAGTTTATTACCCCCAGACGGATCCACACCAAAATTTACCCAGTTGTATATTTATGATACTGAGAATGAATCGCAAAATAGAATCTGAGTGATGAGGTTTGTAATTCTAAAAAGTCTCAAATACTTATTTAACTACCTCTTCATTCCAAACATTACATGTGTATGATTCTCAGTTGATATTTTACTTAATTCTAACAATTGTTATATTGATTTTAACTATCATTGCAGCTCTGGTTCAGACAGATCGACACTTGATATTGACATTGTCGATGCTATAAAACCATGCTTGAAGAGCATAATGTCCTTACAAAGTCATTCAAAATAGCGATGGATAGATTTAGAGAGAATCCTAACCTAAACCTAAAACTCGTGTTATTAGAGAGAAGGGCCAGTGATGGATGACAATACAACTTGCCTACAGTCAATGAGGTTGCTTCTCTGATAGTAGGTGATTTTAACATTTCCAAGGTTGAGAGAGATATTGTTGTTGAAACTAAAAATAGTCAACTAAGGAGAATATCTAAATTAAATGCTACATATATTCCTTTGTTGTATCCTCTCTTATTTCTATATGGAGAAGATGGATATAGGGAGGACATCTTCTTTACACGAAACGGTGATTGAAGGTCAGCAAGAAAGCGTGTAAGTGTGAAAGAGTATTTTGCATACAAACTCCAAAAGAGGAGAGGCCACAAATCGATAATATCGCACTCTAGAAAACTATTTCAACAATTCTTGGTGGATGGTTATACAATGGTCGAGGCAAGAAGACTGACATACATCAAGCTGAACTAACTGCTTTTAAGGGCTGAAATGTATAAAGTGTTGACACATGCAGTAATAGAGAGTCAGCCGACTTCACATGGAAAGAGGATAATTCTTCCGTCATCCTTCACAGGAGGAGCTTGATACATGATTTAAAATTATCATAATGCTATGTATAAGTGGGCTGGATATCCTGATCTATTCATCACCTTCACATGTAATCCACAGTGGCCTGAGATTAAAAGATTTGTCACCAATAAGGGATTGAAACCAAAAGATCGACCAGACATCTTAAGCAGGGTGTTCAAAATAAAACTTGACCAAATGATCAAAGATCTTCGGGACAAATAAATTTTTGGAAAATCTAAAGCACATAAGAACATTTGTCTTTTGTATTTGTACATATTCAATATTTATATTTTACATACATTGATTTTCAAAATGACTTGAACTTTATGTAGTGATGTACACTATTGAGTTCCAAAAATGGGGTCTACCACACGCCCATATTTTGCTATTTCTTCATGAGAGTAGCAAGTATCTTACAGTTTCAGATATTGATAGGATAATATCAATAGAGATACCAGATCGTAGTACTGAACCTCATTACTATGAAATGGTAAAAAATCTCATGCTCTATGGTCCGTGCGGCAGAACACGTCCTAATTCCCCGTGCATGCAAGATGGGAGGTGTACAAAGCATTTTCCAAAGCTGTTTAACAGCACAACAACCATTGATGAAGATGATTATCCAATGTACATGAGAAGGGATAATGGTAGGACTATAAAAAAGAATGGCGTTGATCTCGACAACAGGTACTTAAACTTCTAAACACAAATTGGTATTTACATTGCATAACAAGACCATATTAATCTTTTAGATTTTGACAAACATGGCGTCCCACATAATAGATTTCTACTGTTGAAGTATGGAGCCCACATCAATGTTAAATGGTGTAACCAATCTAGGTCCATTAAGTACTTATTTAAATATGTGAACAAGGGGCATGATCATGTAACTGTTGCTTTTTATCGCTCGGTAAATGAAGAAGAAGGAAGGCCAGAAGTAGATGAGATTCAAATGTATTATAATTGTCGGTATATTTCACCCTGTGAGGCAGTATGGAGAATATTTGGTTTTCCTATTCACCATAGAGAGCCATCAGTTGAAAGATTGTCATTCTACCTTCTTGATGAGCAGCCTGTATATGTTACTGATGAACAACCACTACGGTAACAAATCATAAAAGTATAAAAGAACCATGTTCCTTGCTTGGTTTGATGCAAACAAAGAATTTCCAAAAGCAAGGAAACTTACATATGCAGAATTTCCTACAATGTTTGTTTGGAAGCAACCTAAGAAGAGGTAGGAAAAGAGGAAACAATGATTTTTTTATTGGTAAAATTTTTTTTGTACCACCTGGATCTAGGGATTTGTATTAATTACGGTTGTTGCTGAATGTCATCAAAGGATCGACATCATATGAGGATCTCAGAATGATTGATGAGTTCGTTCTTTCTACTTTTAGACATGCGTGTTATGCTTTAAGCCTTTTGGATGATGATAAGGAGTACATTGATGCTATCAGAGAAACTAGCTAGTGGACAATGCCAATTTATCTAAGAAGAATCTTTTCCATCCTACTGATGTCCAATTCTATATCCAGGCCTGAATATGTTTGGGACAAAGTCTGGCACTTGCTTGCTGTTGATATTACTTATGAGAAAAGACAGTCATCGAACTGTCCAGGTATTATGTCTATAAATGCTCTTTGTCATGTGTGATTATTAATTAGTTAAAATACATTATTGTCTAATTATTAATCACAGGAACAGCTCACGGAAGAGGAGATTAAGGATCGATGCCTCAGAATGATAAAAGATATCCTTAAGTGATGTGCAAGAAGTCTACAAGATTTTCTGACAATGCCACAGCCTACCTCAGGCGGGAGAGATTATGATCGTCGTAACAGGTTGATAGCAGATAACTCCGTTATAATAGGCTAGAGCTAACTGAAGAACACCAACATCTATTGTCAAATTTAAAACATCAATGTAGAGATCGGTATATGTCATCGTTATGGATGCAGTTGACAAAGATATAGGATGATTGTTCTTTTTATATGGATATGGCGAAACATGAAAAACATTTATATGGAGGATACTTTCATCCGCTCTATGATCTAAAGGAGAGATAGTACTCACGATGGCTTCGAGTGGGATTACTTCTCTGTTATTGCCAGGTCGTAGAACTGCGCATTCTCGATTCTGTATCCCTCTGACCCCAACAAAAAACTCGTGTAATATTAAGCAGAGAAGTCCACTGGCTGAACTCATTATAAAGACAAAGCTAATTATTTGGAACGAGGCACTGATGATCCATAAATATTGTTTTAAAGCCTTGGACCACACCCTCAGAGACATTCTTCGATTTCAAAATCCATCCAGCAACGAACTACCCTTTGGTGGTAAAATAGTTATTCTCGGGGTGATTTTAGGCAGATATTGCCAGTAATCGCAAAAGGTATATGTTGACGCTCAATTTTTGCCCAAAATCTAAAAATGAAAAATACCCAATGACGAACATATTTTTAGCTCGACGAATTCTCGAATTTCCCAATTCCAAATCCATTTTTGTTTGTTTTGAAAAATGTCCCTAAATTCTCCTTCTCTAAATTTTCCGACCTAAATATATATATATATATATATATATATATATATATATATTAAATATGTTTAAGCGTATATTATTTTATATCTATTGATTTAAATTTTTGATTAAAAATTTAATTATTTTAATTAATTAATTTATTATTATTATTATTATTATTATTATTATTATTATTATTATTATTATTATTATTATTATTATTATTATTATTATTATTATTAAAAGAAAAGAATAAAAAAAAGAAAGAGAGTGAAAAAAGAAAAGAGGGTGAAATTGAAGAAAATGAGAAGAGGAAGGAAAAATTAAAAGAAAAAAAGGGAAAGGAGGGACCCGATTGCAAACAGAATGAAAGAACTGGGGAGGAAAATAGAAATAGCTGAAAGCTTAAAGGGGGAGCCTTTCTTTCGAAAAAATAAGAGAGAGCTTCCAGGAGGATTCCAGAGAAAAACGAGTAAGCTTCCTCTGAAATTTAGGGTATTCTGTTTGTGAGAGAATTAGGGATTCTGTAATTAGGGGTTTTAATTTTGTAAATTGGGAATTCGAAATTTAGGTTTTCAGTTGAAATATTAGGGTTTCTATTTGGAAAATTGGGGGATTTCGCTCTTGGGGATTCGAATCCCCATTAGTCCCTGACTGTTTTGTTTCTGCTTCCAATTTCAAAATCAATTTGAAATTGGAAGTTAGATTTGAGTGTTTAGATCTATTAGTGCTTTCTTTCTTTCTGTTGAAATCGTGAGCCTGATTCTGTAATTGAAAAACATTGGAAAATCATCTTGTTGAATTCAAAAGGAAAGCTTCTTCAAGGTACTCTTCACTTTCTGTCCTATTTAATTTTCTCTTACATTATGAATTTTTCTGTGTGGGAACCAGATTGATGAATGATTTTGTTTAGCTTTCCTTCTTCTATTGTTTCTGTTTTATTTTGATTCTGTTGTTTAAACTGATAAAGAACCTAAGAATTGGTAAACAATCGGTGTATGATATATCTGTTTGGTTAAATGTAATGTATTTGCTTTTGAGTTCAAATGTGATGCAGCTTCATATAACTGTTTATGTGTTGACAACATATAGTATATTCTAGGGTTGGCTAGATCAAGGTTGCATGTTTATGTGAAATGATTTTAGATGGTTTGATTTAGCTATGTTAAACTTGTCTCCCTGCCTGGCTTTGCCTTCTAAAATGTATTCGGGTTCCTAGCTTGCTCCTTTAAATCTGTTCTCAGTTTGCATGATAGCTTTAGTATTTGCAATTCCTCTTTTGTTCCAGTCTCTGTTTTAAGTATTTGCTTATCAACTTTCTGTTTCCAACTCCAAAATGTATGTATAAAAGAGTGTGCCTAATAAACTAAAATTGCTAGATAAAGTCTTTCCTCTTTGTTAATGTTGCTGGTGTTAAGTCTTAACTCCAGTCCAGAATCATCTTGTTTCTATTCATGTTCAACATCGAAATTTAGCTTTACCAAATTACCCAAAATTGCAAGGTTGCTAATATCTGTTGCATGAAACTGTTGTTACTATTTGCATGAAGCAGTTTATGAAAACAGCCGTGTGAAATGAAATAGTTGCACAACTCCATTTCATCCCAAAATTTTAATTGCATGAAAAGGTTTTATGGTAAAGAATTTTAAGTTAGCAGTCTATCCCTGTTGCATGAATGTGTTGAACCCAGAACATCAAGTCTAGAATGCTTAGTTTTGTTCATATACTTTCTGAGTTGCAAATGCAAATGACTAAGTTTATATTAGACTGTTCTTGTTTGGTGAATATGGCTCTGAAATTGTGGTGGAACATGCTATTATAGGTAGAAGATGAATGAGTGAACAGATTGTTTTGAATAAAAACATGCAACATGGATTTTTGTGCAAATTGTTAAATTTAAAGGACTATATTGTAATTTTCCTAAAATTATGGATTGTTTGTTGAATTGTCATCTTTTTAGTGCTAATGCTCATAACATAATATAAAATGAACCAATTGGAATTAAATGAGGCATAGGGGTAGATTTGTAATTTTTGAAAAGTTTAAGGACCAAATTGAAAATTTTGCATGTTATGTATTAAAATGATAATTTCACATGCTTTATATGTTTCTTTGATAGTTTTAAGGTAAATTGCATGTTTAGGGGCTGAATTGAAATTTTCATAAATTTAGGGGTCTTTTCGTAGTTTTCCAAAATTCTAAGGACCTTTTTGGTAATTTTTCATAAATGTTTAATATGTTTATTTTATATGTTTTTGGGGTATTTTGGGGTTTGAAATAAATAAATCGGGGATCGAAACTGGTAGATTGTAATTTAATTAGGACAAATTTGTAATTATTTTCTCTAGAGTCGGAGAAAGAATAATTTAGATTTAAGGGTTGTTAAATATTTCCGCACTTTAATTTCCGCCATTTATCGCTTTCAATAATTGAATTTGATTTTCGCAAACGACCGAAAACACCACTTAGGAACATCGCTAGTTTAATCACAGCAACGACATTTTTATTTAAAATTAAATTTTGAAAAGAAAAACAAATCAGAGGCCGGTTTTTACCGAGCGGTGGTTTAAGTAAAACTAAAACCGTCGTACCTTACCCCCTTACCCAAAATCTCTGATTTTTGACCAATGCCTTTTCAAAAATAAAAATGGAGTCATTTTTTTTGAAAATAAAATTGGTGTCCCGAAATCGGGTGGCGACTTTCTAAAACTATTTTTAAGACCGACTAGTTTCGGCAACACGCAAAACTAAAAATGTTTTGTCACTTGTTTTTGGTAAAAATCCTGATTTCACCCGTTGACGGTAAAATCGGGTCGTCAACAGTATAAGTCTTTTCTTTATCTTATAATTTTATTTTAATATCTAAATCTATATTTAACATTATCTCATTTATGTTGTATAGGCAGCCGTCAAAATATTGTTCATGCATCACTTAATTCATCTTACCTGTGGATCCATTAAAGTTCTAAAGTTGACAAAAAAATGAGACTACAAGCAAACCGAAGTGGATCAAAGTTAGCCCATTTGAGAGAGTTCTCAAATTAGATACTAACAATTGAGGATGGTACAGTAGGAGATGTAATTGATGGAATCGATAGGATATCTGTACCATCAGATTTACTTATTGAACAGTTAGATGATCCCGTATCTACGATTGTCCAAAGCACTTATCCAAATTATTTCCACTACTCGACAAATCTAAGCTATCTTAAGAGTAATGCGATTCTTACACCAACACTGCATATGGTTGAAAGCATAAATGACTACAAGATGTTTCTTAATTCTGGAGTAGAAATGACATATCTTAGTTCTAATGCACCGTGTATGTCTGAAAATTCAATTGGATCCTGAAACACTTGCATTCACCAAAATTTATAAATAGCATTAAATTTTTTGGAGTTCCAAACCACTCTATCACACTTAAAGAGGACATAATTGTAACACCTCATTCTATATTCCTATGTCATACAACAGACCATTTTTTTTTATCATACGTCGGGTGACGTTACTACTAATTTTGTTTCCCATACATATACATATAAGTATACATATACATACATACACCAAATCACATATATAGCATGTTATTATACAGACATCATTTCTGTTGATCCTATTAAGGATTAACTTAACCATTCACAAAACTATAAACATTTTAGGCATATTAAACGCTTTTACATATAACATCATATGGATATACCATTAGCTAATCCAAAAGTTATAAGCATACCATTACTTAATTACATGCTAAAACTACATAATATTAAGTATACAAAACAAAGCAAAAGCATGATATATGCTATATGTTCACTATGGACGGTGAGAGGAGAGAGGCCTAGAATTCCTGCTGACCGACACAGGTGTAGGATGACAGGACCGACCTGTGCAAAAGCGAGTGAAGCCTCAGTACCTCACTCGGACTGTGGACCTGCACATATGTTGCAATTTTAATAAGTCGCATACTCAGTAAGTGTAAACCATGCTATATAACAAAGCAATAATATCATAAATGCATAAAGTTAAACAGAACCTGACATGGGTACTCATTTTCCAGAACTCCATTTATCCAAGTAATCACAGATATTATCATCTGTATTACCTTACATTTCCATATCAGACCTTGCACGATTATTTACAAGTGCGAACATAGCATATAAAGCAATATAAACAAAGCATGTCAATAAGATCATCTTTATCATATAATCATCTCTGTTACATAAACATCCTTGCTATATGAACGACTTTGCTATATAAACAACATAGTCTTATAAACAATTCTTTCATATAAACCCCTTAGACAATAATCACATAGAAGCAATAATATCAGGAAACCAAAGCATTAATTTATTACTATCAAACATGTTTTATCATGACAGCATCTCTGGCAAATATTCATCTCTGTTATATAACCATCTTTGTTATATAAGCATCTCTACTATATAATAACATAATCATATAAACATTTCTGTCATAGAAACGCTTTTATCATATAGACATCTCTGTCAAATATTCATTTC
>CANUEY010131612.1:0-11497 GCA_948099555.1 Croton setiger
CTAACGGCAGAATTGGATGGAAGGACCTGAGAGTATAATATTTCAAAAGTTAGGGACCCGATGATATAATTTCCAAAATAGAGGGACCTACGAGTTCGTTGCGCCAAACCTTAAGGACCCAAAAGTAATTACCCCTTTAATAAATTGTTAAGTTGAGGATCGAATTGGAATTTTCATCTTTAGATACGGCGGGAATTGAATCCGGCGGCATTTCTCCATCTTCACTCGAATTCACAGACCGGTACAGGTTTCACTACAATGGTGGCAGCGGAAGAGGAGACACATCGGAAGGAAGCAGAGATGGTCGTGGAAGAAGAAGAGGAAGACGACGAGCATTGTTGCAAGGATAGAGTTTTACATAAGTACTTCTTACAGGAATGGAAACTCGTTAAGTCTCTCCTCGACGACATCGTTTCAAATGGCGGCGTCTCCGATCTCACCTCCGTTTATAAGATCCGATCCATCGTAATTCATATTTTTCCTCTGTGAATCGATAAAACCTAATAATAATGAATAATTAATTTGATGAAGTCTCTTATGGATTCATTATGATGTTTCAGATGGATAAGTATCAGCAGGAAGGGCAGCTTCTGGAGCCTTACTTGGAGATTATGGTTTCTCCTTTAATGTCGATTATTCGTACTAAAACAATCGAATTAGGCGTAGCTAATGACGAGATTCTTCATGTAATTAAGCCAATTTGCATAATTATTTATTGCCTTGTTACTGTTTGTGGATACAAGGCGGTTATAAAGTTTTTTCCACATCAAGTTTCTGATTTGGAGCTTGCAGTCTCTCTATTGGAGAAATGTCATAATGATACTGCTTCAACTACGTCGTTGCGGCAGGAAAGTACAGGAGAGATGGAGGCAAAATGCATAATACTATTGTGGCTTTCTATTCTTGTATTAGTTCCATTTGATATTTCCTCTGTTGATACTAGCATTGCAAGTATCAATGATATTGGTAAACTTGAGCCTGTGCCTCTGGTTTTAAGAATATTGAAGTTTTGTAAGGATTATCTATCAAATGCGGGTCCTATGCGTACCATGGCTGGGTTACTTCTCTCTAAGCTTCTAACGCGTCCTGATATGCCCATGGTCTTCACTAGGTACTCTCTCAGCGTTCATATCATTTCTTAAGTTGATGCCTTTGCGAATAATTAAACTCTGGTTGTATTTAAGGGGCCTGATTTTGTTTGGAATTGTGACTTAAAAGTATTTGTGGAGATTTATTGTTGGTTGGTGTTGCTTTGCTAACTAAGATTAATGGGTCATCATAGTTAGGACGTTTCTCTTTAATAGCCTGACTTAGAATTTCGAAATTACAATGTGTTTAGAGACTACTAGAGTAACTGGCTGTAGACCCTCCATTTTATGCTGATAAAATTGCAACTGATTGAGCCGACTTCACTTATTTCTTTATGTTATTTCTATTTCAGCTTCATTGTCTGGACGCATGAAGTATTAACTTCTGGTACAGATGATGTCATGTCTCATTTTCGTTTACTTGGGGTTGTGGAAGCACTAGCTGCCATTTTCAAGGTTTGCTTTCTATAGGTTTTTATTTCTTACCACAATGAAAAGTTTGTATTATTTTGCAATGACTTATTTTTTTCACACTCATTTGAAATTTTCAATTTCACAATCTGTTTTATTTTTGAATAAGAGAATTCATTTTTACCCTTTGATGTTCTCTGTTGCATATGTAGTTGGGTGCGTGTGGTGTATGATTGGCATGGACTTTGTTTTGTCACTTTATGTGCTATATGTGATTAATGTAACCAGGTGGGTAGTCGGAAAGTGCTGATAGATGTTGTTCCTATTGTTTGGGGTGATGCATCATCACTTGCCAAATCTGGGAAAGCTTCTCGCAGTCCTTTGCTTCGGAAGTACCTGGTGAAGTTAACTCAGCGGATAGGACTGACTTGCCTCCCCCATCGTTCACCAGCCTGGTGTTATGTGGTGAGAATTGTTCATTCTATAAACTGACATGCTTTAAACTTCATATGTTTTGTCTATCATTGAGCTGCTCTAAAAAAAAAAAGGTGTTTGTTTGCAATTGCTGCTTACATCAGAATTGATGTTGGCTTAGAGTGGACTCCTCTTTGGACGTCAATTTTTGATTTATTCTGTGTTTGGAGATGTAATCTCTATTCTAATAGGATGTAATGTCAAAACATTGAATATTAGGTTTATGAGGGGATGCTAAGAGTGTACCCTGAGTATTGTATGTGTTTCCTGTCTTTGGGCCTTGCATGGGAACTTGGGAAGAGATTATTGAGATGTGAGTGATAAGTTAAGAGCATATTAAATGGTTCATTACCTTGAAATATGGAGGGGATAATTTTCTTAGGTGCGAGGAAGCAGAACGTCTTTCATAGTCCACATACAACCACCTGCCACCCACCCCCTGTACCCATTTGAACTTTTAAATAGGTACAGGGTATTTGAACTCCTACTTTACAACTTGTAATAAACTCTGGAGTTTGATACATTTTTCTCTCCATTTATTAATTACTATAAAGTTGAAAAGATGGGGATATTTCTGGTAATAATTTTCTTTTCCATTTATTAATTACTCTGGAGTTTGATACATTTTTCTGTGTTTTTCCTGGCTGCTTTGTTAAATACATAAACAATTAGTTAACTAATCACATTTTTTCTGGCAGTCAGGCATCTGTTTATTAGATGGCCATCAAGTGAATCAGTATATAACATTCTTGTTTTATTTGCAGGGAAGGTCCAGAGCACTTGGACAGAATATTTCTTCTATTGCATCAGAAAAAGCAGAGCAACAGAGTCAGGAATTGAATACCAGCATCCCCAATTCAGATGAAACTGCAAACAATATGCAAGATGAAGATATGGATGTTCCAGAAATTGTAGAAGAGATCATAGAGATTTTACTTTCTGGATTGAAAGACACGGTATGTTTATATTATCATGTCATGTCATTGTAGAAGTAACTTTGTACAAATATTCTTTCTACCATTGTAGAAGTAAGCCTTGCCAACTCTGTTTCGCTGCCAATGCCTTCTATTCTCTCACCTTCTGAGACAAGAATAGAAGTTTTGCATGGAAACATGTATTACTTGCTAATAAAACATGCTCCTATATTTATGTTTGCTTGTCTTATTAGACCAAGGAGGGATGTGAATCCTCTTCGTAATTTTACAAGTAGCATACCTGCTTTAATGCCCATATTGCTGGTAATGCAGGATACTGTCGTACGTTGGTCTGCTGCAAAAGGTATAGGTAGAATAACTTCCCGTTTGACATCTGTCCTTTCAGAAGAGGTCTTATCATCTGTTCTAGAGTTGTTTTCACCTGGAGAGGTCTGTTGTATGGTTGATCTTTTTATGCTCTTCTTCCAAATTGACCATATGGAGATTTCAAGCCGCGCCAAACCTAACATGCTATCATTTTCCAGGGTGATGGTTCATGGCACGGAGCTTGCTTAGCATTGGCTGAACTAGCACGTAGAGGATTGCTGTCGCCTGTCAGTCTTCCCAAAGTTGTACCTTTTATTGTGAAGGTTGTTGGTTAAAAATTGATTAAAATTTTTACCTTTTGCTTTAAAGCAGTTTGTTCGACTTTAAGATTATTACTAGAAATTTACATTCATGCATCAGGCATCAATCAGGTACATATTTGGTTGATACAACCTTTGATGCTCATCGAGAGTGAACTTCCTTAACAGGCACTGCATTATGATATTCGACGAGGTCCGCATAGTGTGGGGTCTCATGTACGTGATGCTGCTGCATATGTCTGTTGGGCATTTGGTCGTGCATACTATCATGCTGACATGAGAAAAGTACTGGAACAGCTTGCTCCACACCTACTGACAGTAGCCTGTTATGACCGTGAGGTGCCAACTCCTTTGTGATACGATAATTATTTGTTCAGAACATTTTTTTTCCATATCAAAATCATGATTCCATTACCCTTCTACACTGTTTCAAAGCTTATGATTTTTGATGCTTAGGTCAACTGCAGAAGAGCAGCTGCTGCTGCATTTCAGGAGAATGTTGGAAGACAAGGAAATTATCCGCATGGGATTGACATAGTGAATACTGCAGACTATTTTTCGCTTTCATCACGAGTAAACTCTTACCTCAATGTTGCTGCCTCTATTGTTCACTATGAAGGATACCTATACCCATTTGCAGAAGAACTGCTGTATAACAAGATTGGTCACTGGGTACGTGGACCAAAATGTTCCACTTCTATTCTTCTTCAATGTTCATAACTTTGAAATTAATGTTCCATGTACAAAATTATTATTGCTTTCTATCTTCCCTCTTGGATTGACTCATATGGCATTCCTTTTAATGAAAAATTATTGGCAAACTTGTTTAGTTGTATGATGGTGTTTGCTTGATTGGGGGGTAGATCATTGATATTGATGCTTGTTGTTTATGTCTTTGTGAGGTTGACTACTCTATTAAAGAGATAATCAATGAAATCCTCATAGCCCTGTGATTTTGTTTTCTTTTTTTTAAAAAATATTGACCTGTGTAGGACAAAGGCTTGAGAGAACTTGCGGCCGAAGCCATTTCTGCTCTTGTCAAATATGATCCTGAATATTTTGCAAGATTTGTTTTGGAGAAATTGATTCCTTCTACCCTATCTTCTGACCTATGCATGCGCCATGGTGCAACCTTGGCTGTTGGGGAAGTTGTTTTGGCATTACACAAATGTGATTATTCTCTTCCAACAGGTTGGCCCACCCTTTGTCTTTCTGTTCTATTTTTTTTTTTCCTGTGATTTTTTTGTTCATCAGAAATGCTGCTAAAACATATTGTTAAGTTTCTTGGAACAAATTATCTCAAAGATAAAAAGAAGGGGTTGCTAACTTCAACATGGGGGGTACCGGATGATGGAGTGGACATTCTGATGACAGTTACCATGCAAAATCTAAAATACTTTATCTTTTCTCAAATGGACTTGAAAGCACTCGATTTTTGGAATTAATTAATTCTAGATAATTCCAGTTTACCACAATGGATCAATGTTGGTATTTTCATGGACTTCCATAGATATCATCACCCCTTGGTCCAATTTTGCTTTTACAGATAAGCAGAAAGATGTTGCTGGTGTTGTTCCTGCTATTGAAAAAGCTCGTCTCTACCGTGGAAAGGGCGGAGAGATTATGCGTGCTGCTGTTTCCCGGTTTATCGAATGCATCTCTTTCTGTCATTTGCCATTGCCAGAAAAGATTAAGCGAAGTTTGCTTGATACTCTCAACGAGAATTTGAGGCATCCTAATTCCCAAATACAGGTATTTGTCTTGGAGATTGCCAAGTTTATTGGCTGATAAACTACTTATACATTGTGACTTGTTCTGAAACATTTTGCACAAAATGTGCAGGATGCTGCTGTGAAGGCTCTTAAACACTTTGTTCGAGAGTACATTGTCAGTGCAAAAAATGGAAGTGCTGGTGGCATAACTTCTAAGTATGTTGGACAACTAACTGATCAAAATGTTGCTGTAAGAAGAGGGTCTGCATTGGCACTAGGTGTTTTGCCATATGAATGTTTTGCTGATCAATGGAAAGATGTACTTATGAAGCTTTGTAGGTCATGTGAAATTGAGGTATAGTTCAGAAAATATGTTAACCTAGTAACTTTATTTAAAATCCCTGTGGCCGGGAATATCATTAACTTGCATAACTTGATATTTTCTTGCAGGATAACCCTGAGGACAGAGATGCTGAAGCAAGAGTAAATGCTGTCAAAGGGCTCATTTCTGTATGCGAGACATTAACAAATGCAAGAGAAAGTTCCGATTTTTGTTTTGGAGAGGACCGCATGTCTCTTTGTCATCTGATAAAGAATGAAGTGATGACAAGTTTATTTAAAGGTCTTGAAGATTATTCCGCTGATAATAGAGGTGATGTTGGTTCTTGGGTTCGTGAGGCAGCTATGGAAGGTCTTGAGACATGCACATATATCCTCGTCTCCATGGATTCCACTAGAAAGTCTAGTGGGGTTGAGTCTGTGTTGGATACACCTGGTGGGGCTGAGAATAACCAAATGATTGCATTTTTCGATGAAAATCTTGCTGCCTGTGTGATTAAAGGAATTGTTAAGCAAGCTGTAGAGAAGATGGATAAAATAAGAGAAGCTGCTGCAAAAGTTCTCCAAAGAATTTTGTATAACAAGACATTATTTGTCCCATTTATACCACATAGGGAAGAGCTACAAGAGATTGTTCCGAATGAAACAGATTTGAAATGGAGTGTAAGTATACAAAGGGTCATCACTTCTCTGCTTTGTCTATATTTGTGTACTTCAATGAAGAGGATCTTTTGACTCTCTTGCAGGTACCTACCTTTTTATTTCCACGATTTATAAAATTACTTCACTTTAGTTGTTATAGCAGAGCAGTGGTGTCTGGCTTAGTTATTTCAATTGGTGGATTGCAAGATTCTTTAAGAAAGGCATCCCTCTCTGCATTGTTGAGCTATATTGGTGGACATGAATCAGAAGACCCAAATGCAAGATTGTCAAGAAAGATAATTCTGTCTTCTGACATCCTCTGGGTGCTCCAACAGTACAAGAAATGCGATAGAGTCATCATTCCCACTCTTAAGGTGATGGATTCTCTTTTTTTCAGAAGATGTGTTGAACTAAAGAATTCTGCACAATTTTCTTTCTTCTTCATTCTCTCACCTTTTGATATTTAATTAATTTCTACACCTTCAAATTAACAGTGTTTCTGAAACATTAGCTCGACCTTGACCAAAATTTTCGTGTATTTCAGACCATTGAGATACTTTTCAGCAAAAACATATTCTTGAAAATGGAGGTTAGTTACTATATCCTGTTTTTGTTAACTTGTAATTTATTTGGATCCTTGCTGTTTTCAGTATTGGGAGCTCATTCTCTACGTAATCTTTTTCTCTTTGATTGCTTTATCTTGCCATGAATGTTGTATATTTCTGTCATATAGCTATTGTGAGCAGTAACTGGCTCAATTCGAGTCACATATCATAGGAAGTCAAATCGGAATTCGTCAGTGCCCTAGATATCTATGAAATCGTGAATGATTTTGTTGTGGTTTTGATCTCTCTTATGTTGGTCCCTTTTTTTTCTGGGATTCTAGTCAATGTATGAGCGAAAACCACCAAAAGTATGAGTAACGTTCTCTACTTCTGTATTTTGTATTTCTAGGATCAGACTACATTCTTCTGTGCCGGTGTATTGGATTCTCTTGCCATTGAATTGAAAGTAAGTAAAGACTTTTCAAAGTTAAATGCTGGCATTGCAATACTTGGATACATCGCTTCCCTTTCAGAACCCTTGAATACTCGGGCTTTTGCTCATCTGCTTACTCTCCTTTGCCATCGCTATCCCAAGGTACAGTGGTGAAAACACAATATATGGCGTATGATTTTTGAAACCATTTTTTCATTCTATAGAAAAAACTGAACCTTCTCACATTTTAATCATATAAATATTTTTTTGTCGATACTATCAAGTGGACTATCTAATTTGTGAATTTTCTTTATCAATTCAGATTAGGAAAGCTTCGGCTGAACAAGTTTACCTCGTAGTCCTACAAAATGGGAATCTTGTTCCAGAGGACAAGATAGAGAAAGCACTTGAAATTATTTCTGAGACTTGTTGGGAAGGTGATATCGAGGCTGCGAAGAATCAAAGGTTGGAATTGTACGAAATTTCAGGTCTGGATTTCGGACTTATTAAGAGTAGCAATGTATCAAACAAGGATCGGGGGAAGAAAGCGGTAGCTAATGATGAAAATGCGTCATATTCCTCACTTGTTGGATCAACTGGGTTTTGAATTCTGACTAATCAAAATATGACCCATAAGGCATGTTTCTACTGCATATGCTTTTGCTCAAATATTTGATCCATGATATGCATTCCATTTTTGGGGCTATGATCAGGAAAAGAGATGTTTACCTAGGTATGTAAGTTCCAAAGAGCTGCAATTTGTATGATTTTGCTTGTTTACTGAGGCGACTCTGATTTATATCATATTTCCTATTTTCAGCCCCCCGGAGAAACTGAAAAAAGAAAGAATCTATGTTTTGTGGAATGAAAAGGTAACAAATTCAAACTCATTTATGTGTACTTTTTAGCATTGTATCTGTTTTAGACTCGTAGCTTTTTTGGTCACATACAAGTATTCAATTAAGCTTTGGCTCATCATTTATCTTACTCTGCATCTTCCCTCTCTCATTCATCACAAAACTGATGGAAGTTTTTAGAAATCAAACTAGTTTTCCAGATATTTTGTATATATAATAGTTTCAAATATTAATTAAATAGCAGTTTTTTTAATCAAACTGATAAAATTATTATTTTCAAATTTTTTTTCCTTCCTGCGTTTTCTTTCTAAAAAAAATAATGAAATGAACCATAAATTCTTTCAAGAAATACTTGTATTTAGTAGAATATTTCATTTCTAAATTCAAAAGAATATTCTCCATTAAAATACTAATATTTTAATTGATATATTTAAATTATGAATTGTTGAAACTCCCTACTATCTACTAAATCCAACTTTGAAAAGCTGCCATTCACTAACATTTCCTCGAAAAGTCAATTCTATAATCTCATCAAACGTTCATACTCCCATCGAATATACTCCAAAGGCAGTATGATGAAGATGATGAACTTATTATCTTTTCCATTCTTGACAACATTACTGAATTCAATAAATACCAACATTACAATTTGTAAAAATAAATGTCATTATTTTGTTTACACATTCTAATCGATACAAAGTCATTTTTCAAAAAATAAAAATCACCAATAGTCTTCAATTCAAAATTGTAGTTTATAGTCCCGACTCAGAAAACAATTTCTGAGCTGTAAAATTTTCTAACTTGCCCGAAACGAAAGCCCAATTATGCATTTAGCCACGGAAATACATTGGGGGACGACGGCAGACGTGCCGTAAGAACATCTACTCCAGTTTCAGTCACCTGCAGAACAGAACAAAACAGATGTCATTACTAGAACAGACTATGTGCAAGTAGATGTCAGTTATCTGATGAACAATCAGAAAATATAAGCAGAAAGATGAGATAACAATAAAAGAAAACACATTCTACCAAAAGTGTGTGCTCAAACTGAGCACTGCGTTTGCCGTCTGCTGTAACAGCAGTCCATCCATCGGGCCACATCCGATTACGCCAAACCCCTATTCAAAATCAATTTTAGAATTTAGACATAGCTACAGAATTCAAAAACCCACTGTCTCTATCAATTCAAAGTATCAGTATGTTACCAGCATTAATCATGGGTTCGATAGTGAAGGTCTGTCCAGCCTTCATCACGCCAACAGCTTTATTTTCTATACAAATATTTAAGGACTCCACACAAATATATATAATATATATCATTCTGATATCAGGGAGTTCCAAAGGGGAGATAGTCTGCCAAGATTCGGACATGGAGGCAAACACATGTATATCATTCAGCTACACTCGTAGTTGTTAATAGCGCGCTATAGCACATACCGCATAGCAATGCTATAGCACACTATTTGAAGGAATAGCGCAGAGGCTGGTTTTTTCTTGCAAAAAATAAAGGTCCGCAGTCCCATTAGGGTAAAAAACTGAATTTAGAGCAGAGAATTGGAAGAAAACGGGAGATGTGTATGTAGCTCTCCTCTTTAGTAAATAAAACATATGAACAGAGAGAAAAGGGAGGAGATAGTAGGAGACGATAGTAGGAGACTTACCTGGTATGTAGGTCTGTAATTTAAAATACCATTGTTTTTCTCAATATTTTAGTTCTACAACTTGTTGAAGATTGATTATTTCTTCTTTTCCCTCATCTTGTATTTTCTTCTTTTTCCTTTCTAAGTAACCTCAAGTAACAGCTGTTACCCATTTTCTTTAGCAGAAGTCACATTATAAACTGTGTTTCGTACTGTAATTTATTCTTAAACCTCAACTTAAGTAGATGGTTATTGTTAGATTAGATGGTTATTAAGTGGCACATTTGGTTACATTGTCCATACTAGTGCACTTTTATGTCGTTTCATTATAATTTGGTGTGCAAATTTTAACTTTTATATGTGTTGTTTCAATTTGAATGATTTGTGAGTATGTTTATTTATTATTAATTTGTTCACATGTGTGCGCTATTCGTTCAAATAGCGCGCTATAGCCCTTTGCGCTATAGCTCCAGGACCCCCTTGCGCTATGCGCTATTAATAACTATGGCTACACTGCAAGAATCTATGAAATTAAGGAAGATATCATATTTAAAAAGAAAGGATACTTGCATAGTGGGGAATATTTGGTGCGCAATGGAATAGCTCTCCAATTCCATGACCACAATATGACTTTACCTGTTACAGAAAAAAAAAAATGTTAATGCCGCCAACAAATTTCAAATTAGGCGAACAAATTTTGGCCACATGTACTTTACCACAGATAACCCTGACATTGAAGCATGACGATTTATTACTTCTCCAATTTCACGAAACCGCACTCCAGGTTTCACTGTGCTCAACATTAGGAAGAAAGTAAAGTAGAGCCCAGTGTACGTATAATAAGGGATCAAACAGCACAAGCAGAAATGACTAAAGTACTTTCATAACGCAGTTTCAGGAAACAAAACAAGTAGAATCTAGTAAAGAGTAAATGTGATATGCCACATCGCAAGCACAAAATTATATTAAAAAGGGATAGACTAGTAGGAAAATTCCTTCATTCTCCCTCCCGCCCCCAAAAAAACCAACTATGAGAGTATGAGAAAATGTAGAGAAATGAGTGTTTGCATGTGAATAAAAAGCACAACAGTGTAATTATTAACTCATACCAATGGATATTGCTTTCTCCAGGCATTCATAAGTACATTGGACCAATTGACGAGATGCTTCATCAACATTTCCAACAAAATATGTTTCATTGAGATCACCTACACCATCAATTAGCTAGTGTCAATAAGTATCTCCAGCTTTCCTAGAATTGTAACAGATAAGTGAAAGAAATTCCTACCATGGACACCTTTGTAGTACACAGTCACATCAACATTTACAATATCACCATCTTCTAATTCCCTGAAGAATTAAGGTTCACATCAAATATTTCTTTGCAAAGACACAAGATAAACTAAATGCCTTAAACCAATCATGATGTTTTGTACAGGATAACATAAATTAGACCCTACTTGACAAGACGGTCTTTTTTTATTTTTTAAATTAAGAAGGCATCCAGATGAGAATGGATATAGAATGGGGTTCTTTTGATCTCATCCATTTAAAAGATGGCAGAATTCAAAACGTTCAAAACGTCCATCAAAACTTTGTAAAAAGAAAAAAAGGACATTTTTTATTTTAACAACTTTATGAGATCATTTTTCAAAAAAAAAAATGTTATATATATATATATATATATATATATATATATATATATATATATATATATATATATATAAAAAAAAAATTAAACAGAAAAAAACAAAAAAAAAAAAGTTTGAAACACACACAAAAATATATAAAAAAA
>CANUEY010131616.1:0-18670 GCA_948099555.1 Croton setiger
ATATAGTTAGACGTCTATAGAAAGACGGAAAGAGGCAGAAAAAACGTTACCCACAGGAAAATATGCTCTTGACAGGCTGGAAGGAAAGAGAATTGCTAATTGTTACCCCGCCTATGGAGCCTATTCGCTCACCTAGAAAGGAGCTGGCTTCAAATCAAATGGTTTAGATCCTTTACCCTTAACCTCGCCTGTTGGCTTGAAAAAGTGTCTTTCCCCTGCTGACTTTCCTCCCTTGTCCACTAGCTTGTCTAGCCCTATCTTTCTGTCTATAGACTCCTTGCCTGGAACTCCAACAAGCTTGGCTGCACCGACATCAAAGCACTTAACACTGACCACTACCTTCAAGCTTGAAACAGATGGATTGGGACTTCTTTTAAACCTTACCTTTGCATCTACTGAACTTTCTGCTGCAGTAAAGGTGGGAACCAGATATCGACTAAAGCTAAAGGGGTTGGTTGGTTTACAGCTTTATTTAGGTGTGGAATATCTCGGCAATAACTCCGGTAAAGCA
This sequence comes from Croton setiger, assembly GCA_948099555.1. Taxonomy (NCBI): domain Eukaryota; kingdom Viridiplantae; phylum Streptophyta; class Magnoliopsida; order Malpighiales; family Euphorbiaceae; genus Croton; species Croton setiger. The sequence goes on from CANUEY010131616.1 coordinate 512, forward strand.
GAAACGGAGTTTGGCTACTTGAAGCAGAGAAGCGCAAGAACAGGATCAATCAGGTTTTGTGGTAATGGGATATCCCCGATATCAATGAAAGAAGGTAACTAAAAAGGGAATGGAATCCCCGCCGGTGAAAGCAGGAGAGGATGTTTCGAGCTCAATAGAAAGAGAATCCGTAAAAGGGTCAAGATCAGGAGTGAAACTCAAGGCGAGGTAAAACTACGCTTGTGTTAAGCGTATACGAATGAATTTATTCACTTGACTATCGCTTAGTGGTACCTGCTGGGATGTTTCAAAGCTATCTTATCCTACCTATGATAATAGAATTTAAGTGCAAAGCCTTACTTTTTTAGTTTAGAAAGGTATCTGATCCCGAGCGGTGATGCGGGGATCTACTAACCAATGTTGTCCGCATGGGTACAAAAACAAAGCAAAGGATAGGATAAAATCTTCCTTTCCTCCAACAGCGGAAGGCCCCGAGCCTCTTGCCCCTTCCGGTCATCAAGGAAGAACTCAAACAAGAGCTCAAAGGCATTCTTCTTTTTGTTGGTTCATAGTCCATTCTGGTCTTGTTACTTTATGTTTCGGAGTCAATTGATCTCTCGATCAAGTTCTAACTAGAAATATCTTAAGAGAAGAAAAGAAAAACAAGAAATCGTTTGGATTCGAGGCGAAACCCTTCTCCGCCGTTACGAAGTTCTTCTGCTCTCATCTTCGCTTCGAAAAGGAAGGCTAGAGTAAAGTAAGGGGGGGACTTAGTCTCGTTCCCATAGTTCTCCCTGGGTTTAGGAATTGTCCACCTAAGCGCCCTGAGGAGCTGTGGCTCAATTGCAGCCCACCAACTGAGAGATACACTAAATGTATCAAAGCTCAATCGAATAAAAGAGAAAGAAATTAGATCCTTACGTTACGCTCCTGGGACTCCTCGGCGCAGGGAGTACGGGCCTTCATCTCCAGAAGAAAAGCATCGAGTGTAAAGTCCCAACCCCAAGAAAGAAGATGGAAAAGCACACTTTGATTTACCAAACTGGAATTAAAAAGATGAAGAAGGACTATTCTCGGATGCGGGGAATCTTTTAATCTGACTCATAGCCAACTAGGAAAGGAAAGTTGCCCCGTTGTAGTCCTTTCACGGCCTGAGCAGCGGATATGCGAAAGCAAGAAATTATTAATTCTAATAGAATAGAAGTCATTTCTGCTCTTGGTCTTACCGGCACTAGTCTTATCTGTTTTAGCCGTAACTGCTGTTGTCTTTCTGTTTGCAATTTCATCACTATTGGATACGGGTGCTATTGGGAAGAGCTTCCTCTTTCACTTCTTCCCTTTGAGGATTGGATGCTCTAGAGGTCTCAACGAGCATCCAATCCTCTTCGGGTAAGGAAGTTAGTCTGTCTCTCAGTCGGTCCTACTAATTCTTGCTATCTATTGAAAGGCAGACTTCCTCTAATGGATTTTTTCCGGGGGTGGGACGGTAGCTGTCCTTTCTGGGTAAACCCCAATGAAGCCAGGAGCGCGTTGGGTCACTGATTGAATTACCTGCATTCTATTTGATTTAAGCTGCAACCACGAACACCGTAGCCCCACTGATTCGAGCATTCTAGCAATACAAAGGCAGGGAATGGTGATCCATCTGGAAAGGAAATTCGCCACTTCTACGATTATAGGAAGTGGTGCTACAGCTGCAATCACATTCACTCGATCGAAAGAAGACAAGAAGCATCTCCTTCGGTTCCGGGTTCTAGTTAAGGTTCCTATCCTAGAATAAGTTCCAACGCTTAGCTTACTATCCGCTTCAGGAAGCACTGGAAACCGAGCAGGACAAGATATCTATTCGGGGGAGTTATCTTGTGCGGGAAGAGGACCTTCTATTTTCGGGCATTTCTTAGGAACCCGACTCTCAAGTCACCTCTCCTTCCCATCAGGGATATGGGGAACTAAACTACTTTTCAAAGGTCTAAAGAACGGCCTCTTCTCATTCAAAGGAGCAGGAATGGAATCTAGAGAACCGCTCCGTGAATACCTTACCAGAAGCTCTTCACTCAGAAATAGCAAAACAAAACGTCTACGATAAGATAGAACCCGGCTCATTCAACCCAATACATGAATATGTAAGCTGGAATGAATGATTGATCTGCGGATACACAGAAAGATTCCGTTCCTGAATTAAATACTTATCAAAGCCTTTGCCCTTACTCTATTAAGAAGGAAATTCTCCGGTGTTCACTCAAGCTCCTAACTCATTTACTTTACCTGAAGCCTGGCTGGGACTTACTAAAGTAAGACTTTTGCGCTCTCTCAAAAGCCTGCATGCCTGCGAGTGTTCTCCCCGGTCCTACAAATTGAGCTCCCGAAAGGGGTGCTTGCTTGAAAGAAGCGCAACTTTTAGGATTTACTATTCTAATTTACTATTACTATTTATAAAGGTGAAGGGAGCCAAAGACGTAGTATCATTGTGTAAGTTGGCATCCCCTTACTTCGTTGTATGCAATTCAATTCATTGTTCAGATCAAGGCCCATTCTGTCTTAGGTACCCCACAACTACCTTTAAAAATCATATATGCACCGCTGCTGATCCTTTGTCCATTTCTAAATCCAGCTTCAACCGAGCCCATGGGAACAGGAAAAACGGAAATTTACTTTTTGTTGAAGTCTTTATTTGTCCCCTTGGAATGCTGGGGGGCGCCTTGCACGTCTTGGAAGAATCTTGCTTTGTATCTGAAGTTGTTGGCCCAGTGAGGAAAGGACCTAGAAAAAGCAGAGAAGAGGGGACCTCTAGGAGAAGGCGAAGCCCCAAAAGTATGCTTTCAGACTTCCTTTTAAATTTGAAAAAAAAAAGAATTTGCCTGTGTTCAGTTAGTAGGAACCGGGCGTCTCCCCCTTCAAAACTATGGGATGTGTTGAAAATTCATATGTGATGCCCGACCTGCCTATTTCTTTGGAACGTGCTACGAGATTCACAATCCATCTCTCTAAGGAAATCTTTAAGGCAGAGAAAGAGGAGTTTAGCTAGCTTGATAGTAGTCAATTTATCCCTGGCTTAAACAGCTTTTCTTTTAGTGGAGATCCTCAAGGCTAGAGGCACTGCACAGCTTAAACAGTTCATTTTTTTGAGAGGCTAGGCTAAAACCATGCCTATAACTAAGAAGTCGTAAACCCTGAGCCCTTTAAAGTAAAGCGCTGGCTTAATATAGTCTAGGTGAAATCCCTATTTGCCTCCAAGTAAAGTTCCTCACTCAAATCCTTACGCCGGAAATAAAAAGCACTTGTTGAGCACCAATTCTGGATATTAATTCCATCCTAAATTGGCTTGCCACCTTCCTTGATTTAACCTTTCCTGGATCAACAAAAAAGGGGATCTAAAGAAAGAATGAAGAGAGAACAAAAAAGGACTGAGCGCCTAGCGCGAAAGCCCTTGCGCCTTAATATTCCTATTCCGGAATTCACCAATACCTCTTTCTCTAGTCTCTATCTTCTCTTATCCTTGGTGTATTACCGGTGGAGAGTTTGTTCTCTTTAGCCCTCAAACTAAAATCTATCCCTTATCTTCCAGTAACCAATCATAGGTCCCGCTAATCTAAAGCAAGGCGTCAATCTTGTCAGATTTGACGAAGCCATTGCCAATCTTTCCCTCTTCTTTTCAAAAACAGCCCTACCTTACTAACCGCCGACACTCGTTATGTTAGCCTAGAGCGTATGCTAGGAAATAAGATAAAGTCAGTCTTGCTGCTGCTTCCCCATTGACACCTGTTTGCGTCTTCCTCATATATTCAATATATGGATGTACACTTCAAGTAACTTGCCCTTGTTGACCTAAAGCGCTTGTTCTAACTTACGAGTGAGCGGGGTGGTCCAAAGTTTTCCCCAAGAGCATCCTATGTAGTTGGAAGGGGGCTAAGCTTGCCCTTCGACTTACTGGCTTGGCTATTCTAAAAGGATTCGGCGGGTGATTGAACTCAAAAACTAGACCCGATGTCGGAGTAGGAGAATCCGATAGCACATGGAGGAGAGCGAAATTCGATAGCAGAGCCTGAATTCACTTTCAGATAAGTGAGGGAGCTACTGGCCGTAGCGCCCGAACGAGAAGGTAAGGAAAGAGAAAGCCCCTAGCCAAGATCACCGAGAGGAATGCCAGAAGCTTTGTGTGAAAGAAAGTCTATCATATCCCGCTTCGGCATTTTTCGGGTACTTGTTACAGATAACGGGAAGAAGTTTGACAAGGCTCCCTTAAGGAACTTCTGCTCAAAGCAAGGGATTAGCTAGAAGGATAAGGATGGACTTTAGTGCCAGTAGTCTAAAAGCAAGGCAACTAAGAAAGCAGTAAAGGAAGCTCAAACATACCAAAAGCGGAAAGCCTAGCAAGTAAAGCAGACTAGTAAGGCTAGCTACTAAGCTCATTAAAGGTGTCGTCGCTCACAGTCCAAGAAAGGTAGTCCTTTCATTGGCTAACGGGATTACGCTTAATGGGATAGACCGATCATCACTTCCTTCCCCGACAACCCCCTTCGAATGATTGATTCAGTGTGAGAATATACTCTCTCTGGTAGAACAAAAAAGCCCTTACTTGTGCTTTAGAACAGCAGGGCTCTAGTTCTTTCTTTTGTTATTTCGATCCGTAAGTAAGAGTAAGAACCTATCCAGCTGAGCACGATCTAGGCTACAAAGGCACTTCTGCTCAGAAGGTGGCCCAGCTCACTTCGCGGCAACGACATCCATCCAACGAGATGTGCTTCGGGAAATTCACCATAGGTGATGTCCGCAAACGTCTGCATGCACCCAGCTAGATTGTTGATATATGTATGGTTGAAGGGAGCTGACAGGGAGTCAACAAGGGAATATTGCACCCCCAATTTCGATCTACCGCCGGTTGGATGTCGTAGTCTTTCCACTCATCTAAGTCAGCACCATAACCCAATTTATCTTATGGAAAAAACGTAACAGGTCAATAGTTAAGCTATGATGGGTTCGTCGGGCTTTGATCCCATTCCGAAGCGTTCTGCTCTGCTCATTGAGTTTTGTAATAAGGTTCCGGTCTTTGTTCGGTGAATCTCGAGGTCTTTCAGATCTCAACCGAAGGAATAATGCCCGAATTCAACGATTTCCATATCCCGTTGATATTTCTTTATTCTTCTTATTCCCATCATGCGCTAAGCACACCAGATGATCCACAAGAATGGTGCAAGGATTCGACCCTATAACCGTACCGTCCATCCTACCCTGTTGGTGGCCGGGTTAGCACCTCTCGTCGCCTCTTTTTTCCAACCCAAGGAAATTCCACCAGGATTAGCATTTCCCAACAAAGCTACCAGCGAGAAAACAGGTCTTTTGTTTTGTGAGATTTCATTTCAATGATCAGCGGAAGTCTAGCTATGCTATGGATCTCCTTATTTCCATCCTATCTACTAATTTAGTTTTGTCTTTTTCAAGCATTTTTCGAAAATCTTTCTCGATTGGCCCCAACTTCATAGATCCGCACACCGAGCCCCTTGCTATGGGCAGAGTTTGAAGGCTCAAAATTTGTCTTGGGCACGTGGCTCCTGTGAACTTGGAACTCTGTCGAGTATCGATGCTTTCAACTCTTCTCCACTGGTTCGCCTACTCGTATGTGCCGTCTAGGGGCTTCGGCTTCATCAGAAGCAAGAACTTCTACCTTGTCAACTAGCTCAAGATCTGAAGGTAATTCGGAGTTCGCTAACATTCAGTCACCTGGAATACTTTTTCCTATCGGCTCATAATTCCATTACGCCCAGTTAACTCACTGCTTTCGCGGAAACTGAAAGAAAAAAAAGAAATGCGAAATGCCTCATAAACACTAGGTTTGGATTCCATTATAGGAGTTTCTCGCGGCTCTATCCACTTATTTATCAGTGATAGCAACGAAGGATTTAGCTCTTATCCGCCCAGTGGAACTTAAGGCCTTGGAACTGAGTGCGAACCACTTCCTTGTCTTCTGTCCTAGGTTGGTTGCAAGTCGGATGTTTCCCTGCGCTCAGTCATTCCATTCAGTGCAGGCATTCCATCGAGCCAAGCCCTAGCTTTCTACTAAGAATCTTTACGGGGATGAATCGCATATGTTGGTTGAGAATTGCTCGGGAATTCATTGATAGTTACTTTGCCAGGTTCTAGGGGGGGCTACTCTTCTTTTTTGTCGATCGAGCCGCTCTCCCTCATTCCACTCGTCCAGCCCTCTTCACGAACTTGTACAATCGATGCCACAAAGATAGCCAACTCAATTATCAAAGAAATAAGGAAACGGGCGACGATTTGGCACCAGATATCCGGAGGTGTGAAAAGAGCAGCTGTGAGAAGCGGAAAAACCATCAAAAAACGACGATTGTTCGTGGAGGTTTCCACAGAAAGACCCCTCGGTTCTGGCAAACGGATCACAATTACAGGTACCTGGGAGCATACCGATGGAATGAACGAAATGCGAACAGTTAACATAATATAGTCATAGATCTTAGGTTGTAACTTGATCATGAGCGAATTTGTTGATGTTGCACCCACGAAGTATGGAAAGTGCCAAACATTGGGAACTACCCGGGGAGGAGTTAGGAACAGGAACAAGGAGAAGCGAGAACCACTTAAATAGAGGAATCGATTGTATTTCGTCCTTTGTTCCCCATAGCAACTGGGGATCAAAAAGCACCAAATTTGATGACTTATTAAAGGAAAGACGAAGTAAGAGCATGCTATTGAAGACGTTGCAACATATGTCGAGGAGGCCTCCGTTGATTGTGTACAAACAAAATACGAGTCCAAAGGCAGGGTAAGAAAGGGTTTAGCTAATGGAGATATTAACTCTTCCGGAAACCAGTAACGCGTAAACCATGTCAAACCAAGACCGATCAATATCCGAACGGAACGGATTCGAACTTCTCCTAGAATAGTTTCCGGTGCGAAATGAAATTCATAGGATATATATGAGTAATTCAAAGGAAAAATCTATCTATTTGATAGGATTCGATTCATTTTAGTAATAAACAAAAACAAATAGGATTGATTATGTATCACAATTTCATCACTACACCGAAGGCTTTAATTCCTTGATAAGATAGCTTGATACCCAAACTGTATCAATGATTGTGATCCTTACCGGAATAAAAAGATTATTGCAAACAGTCCAATTCCTAGTCCTAAAAGGACGTAATTGGATCCTTCCGGGACAGCCGGTTCTGGTTCGGGTGGGAAAAAGCGGCTCTTATAATAGGTTTGAAGATCAGAAAGAAAAGGATCGAGAATAGGATCAAAAAAGAAAACATACATTTTATGTAAGAGAAAGAAACAAAAAGAAAAATAAAAGGAATTTGACGATCTTTTTGGTTGGGGGGCAACAATGATAAGACTTTGTCTCGAATAACACACCGGTGGTCTCTGACCCTTATTCTCTTATAATAAATCGACTAAAAAGCGTTTATAGTATAATTTCATTTCTAGAACAAATTTAGTAAAAAGAATAAAAAATAAGAAGCTAGTGATCACAAATCGACCTCTTGACTAGAAAACTTTTAACAGAAGAGGTCGCCGGTCATTCTTTTCGATCTTGTACTAAGCTAAGGATTCCCAGAATCGCTTAATAGTGGATATAGTTGATTTACTATGTTCAGTAAGTTGATTGTTGGTTAACAACAACAAATGGTGTGGAGCCACCGTCGTACTCATAGCTAGCGGTTTGAAACGAGAAGGAAGGGCTGTTCAAGGAAATATAGAATAGCAGGAACGCTTTGACCATACCTTCTTCTCATAGGTGAAGCAAATCAAACCTATTTCTCGAAGAAGTAGAGGGGTTATTTCGGTAAAGGCGATCGCTAGAACTGTGGCTTCTCGAAAAACCCAAACCCGGAACAGAGAACGGTGCTATTCGTGGACAGATCAAGCAAGGGATAGTCTCCGCTAGGCGATAGTGCTTTGTCTTCTTTTTCAAGAACAACAAACGGTGTCGTACTGGACAGGAACGAGTTGATACTGGTCAAGGTGACACGATACCGATAAGATGGTCTTAGATAGCAGTCGATCGTTTAATCAACAAGAATTGATCCACACTCCGATGATTTGAAATCAATGTGTGAAAAGTCAATCACAAAGACTGATCACTGGCAGGCGATGTCCAACTCAGAGAGGGGCCAAAAGCGGGGTTGCAGTATATAGCCACTAGGACTTAGTTACTAGGAGCGGAGAGCCTGTTGTTGCGCGTTCCTTACTTCTCGAGAGATATCTGGATAGAAACGTCCTTATCCCACATTGGCAAAAAGCAATGGAATAAAGAGGTTCAGATGGAGAAAACGTTGGTTTCTTTGTTGCCGTTGTCAACGAAACTTGCTATGGTCGTTAATTTCCCCTTGGTGATGAAATTTCAATGCAATGCATCGGACGAAATAGGGGTATGCGAGGATCCGAGAAGAACGATTAGGGTTATCTTCCTTCCGATCCAAAAGACGCTTCCTTCTATAGATGGGTTGAAAGCGGTGGTGACCATCCACTCATTGAAGATTTTTTCATAAAATAGGTCCGCTTGCGAGTTTGTTTACAGCGAAAGAAGCGTCGAAGGTTTTCATTAATACGAGTAACATTCGATTTTTTCCTCCTTGATCTACTTGGTTCTAGAACTGTGGGCTAAGGCCGTTCCTAAGGTAAGTCCTCGCAGCGGCGGTCCATCTTTTTCTCTGGGATGAATCGTTCTTTCGACATACGCCCTACTTGATCGTCTTCTTTTTACTCTAGCCGAATCGGATTAACGTCTTACCGGGGCGATGGCGACAAAAACACCTTCTCCCGTACTTTTGCCGATGAAAGCGTGAACTACTTAGTTGAAAAAATAGCGGCCTCGGAGCGAAAGCAGCTGAGCACTTGTTGCGGTATGGCCTAATTGAAGGCACAAAATTTGTTAAACCGGTAACTCTTTGCCATGGAAGATGCTTCGAATACCAAAGAGCTATAGGGTTTATACGCACAGCACAACGGGGTCGGCATCGGACACCCACAAGGTTCCTCGAAGTGAGGCTTCTTTGCGAAATGAATGGTTGGTGGTAGTCAGCGATGCAAACAATGACTACTGGACTCGATGGTCCACCATATTTTAATCTTGGTTTTTTAATGCGGCGCGGATTCAAAAGGTCCAATATAATTGACAAAGCGATCGAGTTCTAACAGTCTAATGAGACTTCCTCCATAGTAACTTTTGCCCCGTTTAAGCTTCAGCATAAGATTCTCGGATTTGTGCCCAGCGTGTGATCACAGCCGGTACCACATTTCTCTTAGTTTGGGGAGGGAGCCCTGTGCAAGGGTGGACGGAGGAAGACTGATTTCGAAGAGCAGTCATCCCCATCCGGTTTTTCCTGGGCATTCTATAAGTCATTACGAGGAGCTCAGCCTAAGAGCTATATCGTACCCTCGGAGGAAAAGAAGTTAGGTTTCCCGCACTCGTATTAGAATCTGGTTGTTGTTTGTTTATCTAGTCTTCTTCCCTCCCCATGGTTTGCACTCGAGGCTGCGAATCTGCCTAAGCCGATGCACCTTGCTTAAGTGAATTGATCCAGCAGCGGGCTTTTGCCCCTGTCTACCTAATGATTAGAGTCATGGATCGCACACGGTATCTCAGAGACCAAGGTAGTCATTTGATCATTGGAGGTTGAAATCCAATCTTAGTAAACGTGTATTTGCGTAAGAGAAAGAAGAAGTCGTAGTAGCAGTAGAGAGAGAAGTAGTAAGCGTTAAGAGTGTAAGAGCACTAGAGACTAGAGTCTGGGGTGCATGCAATAGTAGTAAGAATAGCAGTGTAATAGTAACAGTGTTAGCAGGCCAATTTCATTTCCCATGGGGAGCGGCTGGCGAAAAGCATTCTTTCCGGATGCGGGTACGTAGTCGCTATAGCGAAACTATTGGAAAGAGGACTTTTTTAAAGAAAAGGATGTCGACGCTGTGCCCTGTATGAACTTTGCTACAGCTTCATTCTTCGATAGAGCGATCACATCTGTAATGTATAAGCAGGGAGAAAGAGCAAAAAGGAGCTCTCTGCTAAGATCCCTTGAAGGAGGCAAACCCGTGGGGTATGAGACGATAGCCTAATCCTCCAGACTAGTCTTATCTTATAATATATAAGAAACTAGGGTCCCATTGGGGTTATTTGAAAGAGAGTTCTGAATTTGATTTTTCTTTTTTGGTACCAGGATGAAGAGTGCAGTGGATTGTGGTTACTGCTCCGCAGAGCAGCTAAGTCCGACTTCTGTACCGATGAGTAAAATAAGTCCTTTCTATTCGAGTCTGTCTGCGGATTCTATCTATGACCTAAGACAGGTAAGGGAAACTTCATTTCAAGACTGAGTTTATTGGATTATAGAATTCCTCTTAAGCCCCTTAACCCCTTAATAAGTCATAGGCCGAGTAAGCGCGGAATGGATAATAGTCCCATCCCATTTTTTGCTGGATCGATGCTTTTCCTACTCATATATAGCCCTGAGATGTTAATCAGAGAATAGCCCTACTTTCTTCAAATACTGGAAAAACCTTGTACTGTCAAGCTGATATTAACAGGACTTCGCCTGCATTGCTTTCAAAGGGCTACTCATAAACATCTGGTTCCACATCATGAAATATTCTCGTGACACGGCTATCTTCTAACTGGAGAATTGCAACCTTCACTTCGTATCCGGATCCTTGTAAGAGAACGTGCCGATATGGTGATAAACGCTCGGTCTTCCTCGGCCATCTTGATCTGGTTCTATCAATAGAAAGCATCCATAAAAGACTGCATCCCATGTCCAGCGGTGTTGTCCACCAGAACATCGATGTGAGGAAGAGTAAAATCATCTTTTGGGCTAGGCGTCTTTGGACTCACGGAACCTGCTTTCAAATTGAGGGAAAAAACCGTTCTCGAAGAAGCGTGACCATCCTGTTGAATCTCGTTACCCTTCGCGTGTGGGGTTATGGGGGCGGGCCTACTTTCCACTTTGTTACTATAGCGCCGGGCAGCAAACAAGTGAATGCGATCCCCCCTCCATCAGCCGGTGTGTGTGAGCTTCGCTCCTTATAGCTCTACACCGCCGCCGGTCACTTTCGCTCCTCTACCATATTCATTGATTCATTCTTTGCACGGGGCTCGATAGCGCAGGCACAAGACCTTTGAATGCAAACAAAGAATAGCGAGACCGCATATCAAAAGGTTTGGAACCCAAGCTTACCTTATTATGAAAAGGGGAAGGTTTGATAAAGGGTAGTAGGTGTAGGTCTTTCCAGCCGGATTCATTAATGCAATATGGAACTCCAAAACTTGAAGAACTGTCCTTGGAAGGCCATTTTTATTCAAATTCAAATCTTTCAGAAGCTGGCCTCGCTAGTTGACTCCTCCTCTTCGAGCTACTTCGTTCCTCTCCTTTTAGTCGAGCTATTAAAAAACCTCTTCGAGCCAAGCTAAAGCAAACCTCTCCTTTCAGTCGAGATCTTCAAACCTGGGAGGGATAGAGAAGTGGGATTGCTTAAGTCCAAAAGTCATGGAAAGAGGCTGAAACCCTTCCGGGGATAACCTTTGTCAAGTAAGGAATTGTTCTTAGCTTTGCGCGCTTGCTTCCCTCTAAAGAAGCACAACCGGTAACGCTTTAAAGTGTTAGGTGAATCACTCAATTCTTTCCGTACCTACCTTTTTCGAAGCATTGTAAACAACCTCATCAGCATATCCAGTAAGTTCCGAACTAACACACTCCTTTTCGGTCAAGGAGGTCTGAACTTCAAGAGAGATGTTTGAAGGGCAAGAATTCACCGATCTGTTTCACCGGATCACTAGAGCCGCTAGTTATGAGCGGTTGCTGAAGGAAAAGAAAGAGAGGCTCAGGTGTTCCCAGACTTTGCTTTGCTAACTCTATTTTGACTAGCTAGAATGAATCAATGCGCATTGCCGGAGGAAGCCTTATGACTGCAGCTAAGTGACCTTATCTACTGCCTCAGTCCAAGCCAGTAGCTGCTCCTGGCTTTCGGACAGCTAGAGCACCGACAGATAGAGCGAAGATTCCATAAGAAGAGGTCTTTAAGTGCTCGAACGAATGTGAGAGGAGTGAAGGAATTTGAGATCCGGAAACAGGGATAGAAGCTGGTATGAAAGAGGCTCTTCCTAACTCCCTTCGGGAAAGGTTGGTGGTGTTATCAGCAGTACTGAGCTAGAAGGAATGGATCGGAGGAGATGACGGAAAGCTACTCTTCTTATCCTCCTGAAAGACTGGGCACATCTTGTGATCGATGAAGCGAATGGAGATAGCCGTTTTCCTTCCAAGAGCACTCAGCTATCTCACCCTTCACACGGAGTTGGCGGTACGTGGCAATACAGATTAAGTTAAGGGACTGTCAGCTAAAGACTGACTTCCGGAGATGGAGAAAAGGTGCTTTTCACCTAGTTCAGCATAAGCAGCTAGTTTTCTGATTCCAAGTCAATTCATACGCCTAAGAGCCATTCCTTTCTTTCTTTACTTTCTTACCTCAAAACAGAAACTAACTGAACTAATCGGTCTGCTCAACCCATCCCGAAGCTAGGTATCAGGGATATAAAACTTCGTTCGTGAATTCAATCTAGGGCCGGTTAGGATGTGCCATCGCTAAGAACGAATCGGTATCGACTTGTAAGTCTAAGATGGAGAAGACCACTATTGGGGCGGGGCGTCAGCGAGTCAAGAGTCCATCCCGAAACAGGTTTTAAGTAGGGAAATCCGAGGACGGAGCGAGGAAGAAGCTAGTTGCTATATTAGGACTATAGGAAGATGAATCCGGAAGTGAGAAAAGAAAGGGCCGAGGAAGAGAGCAACCTATAAGTATAGTGTTATCCCCAGAAAAACAAGTATTTAGGTCCAGGGCAGAGAAGGAGGTAGTTTCAGGGCTGGTCTATTGAAATAAAGCTGCCAGTCAGCATGAAGCTAGTGGCCAAAGAAGCTTCCTGGGGCGGGGTTCACGAACGTAGCTAATGGGCAAAGGCATCTTAAAGCCAGTAGTTCCGATAGCTGTAGCTAGGGGAAAGCCTGTCCATCAACCTAAATATCAGCTGTTGTAGTTGCCGCTCTTTCTTCTATTTGAAGTGGTATCATATCGAGCCACAGACGGATTTGCGGCTCTTTGGAGTTTGAGATGCGATTCCCCTTGACTTAGGGGAAGTGAAGATCTTCGATTGGACTAGATTGAGTTCCCCCCCGGGGGGATAAGAAGGCATAAGCGGCAAAAGGAAGTTTCAAAGGAGAGAAGCGCGTCTAAGAGTTTAAGAGTTCCCCTCCAGCTCTTCCTTCTTTGGACAAGAGAGGGGAAGTTCCTGTAAGTTAAGGTTTCATAACCTATCCCCGGTAGCAGTGCCCTACTATAGCCGCTCCTTACGTTACTTGAATTCTGTAATGTTGAAAGTGGTGAAAAGACTCTTCCCCTATCGGAAAGGCGGGTATGAATTCCTCCCTTCGACGGTCAACTGGTATTCACTCATACCGGCACCTAACCGTCAGTCTCAGTCTGAGCTCTCTGGAGCAGTCCTATTCGTCTAAGCCGGGTCTTTATAAGAGCAGTTCCTAGCCGCATAGACTTTCACTTTTCTTAGTAGGGCGAGACAAGGGAGAAGGCAATCAGAGTAGGCTTTTACCGGCTGGGTCACCTTTTTCTGGGTCTCTTTTCATACCCTCCTTTGCCGGAACTCCTACGCCCGGGAAGGTAAGTCAGAGATGGTTAGCGGCTCGAAGAAAGATCTCCTCCGAAAGAGGAAGGAAGTGAAGTTACAAGACGGCGGACGGGTAGGTGTAAAGCTGTAGCTTCATCTCATCTTAGAATAGCTATTCCGCTCGCTGGCATATTCGGTAATAATGATAATGAATGAACTAAAAAGATAAAGAGGAAGAAAGTGAAAGGCAATCAGACTGGCTTACAGGCCAACTGCTTCAAAGCCTAGCTGACTAACTGCCATCCCTAACTCAGACGCTTTCAGAAGAGGGAATCCATAGGTCAAAGACTACTTGCATGAACTTCTTCGAAGAGAATGCTGCTGCCCTATGTGAATCTCTTGTAATGAATTGACTTATCTTAATAGAAATCAACTACGCTAGCCTAGAGGGGCACAGTGGTCAGTGACAGCCACGCGAGACAAAATAGGGTTCAGAGGTTGCAAGTTATAGGACAGAGGCGCAGAGTGGGCATGGGGTGCTGCTAAGAGTAGCAGTTGGCTTGCGATCCAGACCTTGCGAGGTGCACTTCAACTTGAGTTTGGGAATGAGTAAGCTCTTGAGGGAGCAACTTGCCATGAGGTTTTTACATGAAGGCAACTTGGTAACTGGTGAGTAAGCAGAGTTTGCTTCAAGGTCAAGGCCAATTTAGAGTTGGAGCAGTGCAGAGGAGCCAACCAAAAGATGGGTGGATAGTCATCCATCAATTCTAACGAGGAGAATCTCGAGTTGAGTGAAGTTGGGATACCTTGTGCGAAGTTCCAGACCAAGTCTGCAGAGGTGGGCGTTGAGTAGGCGATCACAGGGGTGATCTACAGAGGTAATAGGACAAGGCGCTTTGTGTGTATTAGTTTCAGCAGAACTTAGACAGAAGGCAAGTCGATGAGGGCATCGACATCTCCAAGTGTGGGAAACTGTTACGGCCTGACACTTTAGGCACAGTCGTGGGGACGATTGGGCCAACTGAGGATAAAAACTGGGGCAAGTGAGGGAAAGATCACATGCTGGGCACTTTCATAAATCTCGTCTCGTGTGCTTCGCTTCGGGAGGACTAGTTCGATTCGGAGTGCTTCGTTGATTCAAAAGCTATGTCCTTCACCAAGGGGAAGGGCCTGCACTCTATAACCTTTTTTAGTTTTTTTATTCGCTTGAGATACGGGATATCAGACTTCAATTAGAGCTAGCTCGACCAGTATCCCATCCTAAGATTTTCTTTTTTTCGATGATTCATTCATTCGGTTTTCAGGGGCTTTCTTCTTAGAAAGACAAAAGCCTAGTCCCAAGCTAAAGAGTATATTTCATCTGCACGTGAAAAGGGACGAAATTGCTCGGAAGGAACTGAGGGTGAGCAAGAGCTTTTTTTATTTAAAAAAGTCATTCTCAGAATGAGGATTCACATAAATCGGTGAAATTCTAAAATATCCTACGAGTAGTATAAGTCAGAATCGCCTGAATTCCCTTTCAGCTGAGTGAGGGAGGTACTGGCCGTACCGCCCGAACGGGAAGGGATGGATTCGGGGGACAAGTTTAATTCATCAACAACTGGGCTTACCGACTCTACTTCAACTGCACTTCCTGAAACAGATGGAAGTACGCTCAGATGAAGAAGTCCCGGTTCCGCTATTCTTTCAGGGAAAGGTAGTTCGGCTGAAAGGAATCGGAGACAAAAGAGCTCTCGTTCCAGCAGCTTTGACTTCCACTGCCTGTCCCAGTTAAAGAGGTTCAGGAGTTGAAAAGGGCAAGGCCAATGAACCGGCATCTAATTGAATGGATTCTTTATAACCTGCTTCGCCTTAACCAACCCATCCTACATGAATCAAGCAAGACAGTGGAACTGACCATCTTATCTTGATGGAGTAGCAAGAAGAATTCCTACTAGGCCATAAGGGAAGCCTACGCCTAAGAGAATGGGCTCAACTGTTCCGGCCGGGGTGAAGCTGCTTTCATTTCATTACCAAGCGCAAAATTGGAGATCTACCAGCAACTATATTCTCTTACGCAACGATCACAGGGGCTATCGGCCGGTTGAAAGCAACAACACTCGCGGAAACAGACCGGAATGCCAGCTAGAGAAGAAACAGAGTCCCAACCCCCCTTAATCTTAATGGAATTGAGTTAGAAAAAATCGACTTGAAATGCCCTTCTCAAAGCTCTTAAGGTTCGAAGAGCGGAGTTGCAAGACTGTTGAACCTATTTTCATAGAAGAGCTCTTTGAAAGACTAAGCTGCGACTGACTCTATATTCAATAGTACCCTCTATCTTGGTATCCCCTTGATGGAGTTCATAAGAGGTAAAGCTTGGTCTCAGTTCCTCGGGATCAGTCCTGGGGTAGTTGGTAGAAAGGGTAAGGAAGTGAAAGAGGAAGCTCTTCCCATAGCCTTTTACAACTCTGATCCGTTTGCAAATCTACTGACTTGGCTACGAAATTATGCTATTTTTTCCATCGTGAAATAGTAACCAATCTACCCTTCGCCACGCTCCTTTGACCTTATTCCATTGCGATCTGAAGCAAGGTATTCTGTAGGAGCAAAAGCATCTTCTGCCCCCGGGATAGAGTAAGGAGATAGTAAGCCTGTACCCTGTAAGCGCTGTAGGAGGCAACTAGCTAACCAGCTAAGGGGGATAGGATAGAGCAAGCCCGGAAAGAAAGGGTTAGGGAAGAATTCGAGCTAGGTCTTTTAAAGCTCTCTGGTGCTAGTGTTGGGAAGAGGATAGTAAGCCTATGAGTCCGCAAAGCCGATAACAGGTCTTGAGAGTGAGTAAGTAATTCCATGCGTTGTAGTAGTACCGGAAACCCTGTAAGCAAGCTTTTAGGCAAACCAGTATACCCTCTAACCAGGGATATTTCATTTAAAGTAAGTCAGCCTGCAAGAGCTAGTTCTATTAAAAGCATTTAATCCCCGGTGAGGATGTATGGGAAGACTAAGCGTTCCAGAGCTAGAGTCAGAATGGAATTAATTAGAAGTCATCAGTGAAAAGTAAGGATTCGAAGTAAACTTTCAAAGCAAATGAGTCAGGCTCTAAAAGAAAGAGGCCTTGGTTCGTAAGATCCCCTATTTCTTATCTAGACCCTCGTGCCCTTTCTTGTAGTAGTCAGTCTACGTTCTAATCCCTTTAGAAAGAGCTAGAGATTGGAAAAGCCTCTAAACCATGCCAGCAACTAGTTATAAAGCTAACAGCTAATCAACTCTTTAAGCCAGCGTTGTATGACTCATTCCCAGGTGCCTAAGCTTTTTTCTAGAGTTGCAGAAGAATAATAAATCGAAGAACCTAATGGATTTCTCTCTCTATTTTAGTCGCTAAAAGCAGGAGAAGAAGAACAATCAAATAGCTAACTATTTCAGCATTCAATACCTAGTTTAAAAGCTAAATCAGTTAAGGGCTAAGCATGAAATGCTAAATCGCTTTCTCTTGGGCTTTGCCCTTTTCTCTTTTAAGGCTTTTCGCTTTGTCTGCTCAAAAGCAAAGCATCCAGAAAAAAAAAAGCATTGATAGGTAATCTTTCATTCTTCTTGCCTCGGCTTCAGCTAAGTACCCTAGAAAGGGGTTTAAACAAAAGAAGGCATGGGCTAGATTGAAGCTAATAGAATATAACGATCAGAACAGGAATCACCCTAAACTATGGTTTGGAAGCCTTTGATCGACCTCTGAAAGAACATTTTAGATAAGAGACCTTCTCCCGCATAGAGCGTAAAGGACTTGGGAGTGCAGGAAGAGGCTGTCAGAGAAGTATCTTTCCCCGCAAAGCAGTAGCAAAGGATGATTGACTTAAGTCACTAAGAGGAACGAATTTCAAGTAAGCTTCAGCATCAGAGAACAAAAGAAGGTATGGGCTAGATCTTTAGAGCTTGACCGGTCAGTAGAGAAAGAGAAAGATAGACCCCGATCTCGGCTAGAAGAATCGTGAGATTTAAAGCATTTAAGGTGATTCTTTTAGTTTTGTTCAATTCTTCAAATAAAAGACTTCCTGCCAGGCTTTCTGTGCTAATCCGCATTGCTTTCAAGAAAATTAGGAATTGCAATTGGCTCTTTCCTGCTACAGGTATAATGGAACGAGCCTTAGTTCGGTTCAGTACTTAGCATAGGATATGGCCTTCCTTTCAACATCTTAATTCATAAGAAGGGGAGTTTCTCTTTATTATAGGTCTTTAACCCGCCCTCCCCCGACGAGCAAAGAGAAGAGGACTGAGTCCTTAGTCAAGGGCTAGCACTAACATTCGGTAAAAAAGCTAATAGCAGCGGTTGGCTTCAGCCCACATGGAGCAGAGAAGGTCGTGAACTTATTGGCCTGGACAGGCGTAGCCAAAACCCAAAGAAGAAAAGGACTAATTCCCCGCTGTTCGTAGGCTGTGGGAGCATGGGAGACAACACAAAGATTCCGTACAAGAAAAGAAGGAAAAAGGCAAATCGCCAACCAGCAAACCTGGAAAGATACCAGCCTGGAATGCTTCCAAGGCGAGACGGAATGGACTATATGGACAGCTAGCACTGACCCCTC
>CANUEY010131657.1:0-69759 GCA_948099555.1 Croton setiger
TATATATATATATATATATATATATATATATATATATATATATAGGATTATTAAATATAATTTATGATTTAGAATTAATTTTTTCTATTGATTTTTCACGATATAAATAATGAAAACGTTTTTGAATTTCTTTTGATGAGAGCTTTGTGTTGATAAGTTATATTATTGTAAACTTCTTTTGACGAGAACTTTGTTTTGATATGTTATATCAATCATATTTGGATGAGAGTTTTGTTTCGATATGTCATATCAATTATATTTTTTTGGTGATATTGCTTCCACTAATCACCATCATGAATTTTTTAACAGCCTTTATAATCCCTTTATTTATTTATTTATTTTGAAGCAAATTTCAAACAAATAGTAAATAAATTCAAAATAGAAATTAAACAGTTATTAAACCAAAATAAACAGTGGATGGAAACGTTTAACAAATTACAAACAAAGAAGCAGATTGCAGATAAATATATAGTAAATAAAATATAAACAAGTGGTAAATAGACAAACAAATTAGAATCGGCTGTTAAATAAATTATAAACCAATGGTAACCAATAAATACAAATAAGCACTCATGTTACTTTAAATGACATTTTCAACAATTATTTTTCTTCAAACGATGTAGTTTTTTGTGAAAATCCCGAACAACTTGGAGCCTAGTACAACAACCGATTAAAGTTTTAACATTTTACTTTCCCCCTTTCTCTAAGCATATATACTCTTTGTTGTTGTGACCAATGGTCATATGTTTGTGGCTCTTTCTTATTTTTCTGTATTTTTTTCCCCCTTTAATACTATCCCAATTAGTATATTAAGCCTAACTAGAGTTATAAATTAGCGGGTCATTTTGCAAGCTTTTTGAATTTGAACTTGGCAAAATTTATTTGAATTTAATTTAAAAACTAAATGAGTCGCTTTTAATTAAAAAATAAGTTGAGTATCAGTCAATAAATTTATGAATTTGTCTATGTTTATAAATTTGACTTATCACTGTGTAAATTTGATTTTTACATAAAAATATAATAAAAAATTAAAACACAGTATGTGTATTATTACACTACTACGTTATATTTTTTTTTTCTGAAATAAACTATAAATTTGTATGAGATTTTGGAGTTAGTCTTTCATTTTTTTAAGATTTTGTTCATCCCCTAAAAAAAATAGATTAGATTTTAGTTCTATAAATATTAGATTATTTTATTTGATTTAGTTAGTTCAATTTTTTATTGGGAAGGTGCAATATACAAATTTTATTATTCCAATAAAAATTGAGAACTGGCATTATAAAACTCATCATAAAATTTAAGTGTTGAGTGAGAGATAAATCACCGTCGAAAAAAATTATAATCAAGCTAAACTTATATTTTAATTTGTAATTTTTACTAATGAATAATGTTTTTTTTTTTTAAAATAAGAAATGTACCTTTCTATTTTAAAATTAGATTATTTGATACTTTTATTTATTTTTAATTGTCTATTTATTTATATTATTTCAAAAAATTTACTTTTAAATTTATTCTTTTAATTTAATTAATTTAAACTGAAAATTTCAAATGAATTTTGATTTATATATATATTTTAAAAATTCATTTTTATTTATGTTAAGATAAATTATATAATTTTTTTAAACTGATAAAATATATACTTTACCCGTTTCTTTTATTTAGAGTAAATTTTTAAATTTGCATAAAAGAAAGAAAATCTTTATTTAAGAAAAGTAGGAATAAGTAAAATTATTATAAGCACATTAACAAAATTTGATATCAACACATTAATTATAAACTAAAAACTCAAGTTGATTTCTTTGTTAATTCTACTATAAAAATATTAAAAATAATTTATTGACTTATTTTAAAAAATAATACATAAAAGAACAATGAAGTATAATATAGAAATTATAAAAATCCAAAATTGGAGTAATCTTTATAGACATTATAATAATGATTAAGTTTGACACAAAATCATTTCATAACAAAGCAAAAGCACTCAAACAGTAGGGAACCAAAAAAAAAAAAGCCCGTGAATAAAAGTTTGCCATTTTGGGCTCAAAATAAAAACCCATTTCGGCTTAAAAATAATTTCTAACACAAATATTCATGAAAAGCTTTTCATCTAAATAGGTAAAATATTATTTTCTTGAAAAGATTATACTAAAAATATTCTAAAATATTCTTTAATTGAAAAAAAAAATATGTAAGGAACTTTAAAAATAGAAAACTATCATCTTAGGAAAATAATATACACTTAATAAATATAAACACATGTTAGTTTATAAATCCTATTACTACACAGTTTCAATTCCAAATCCCTTTCATCTCTGAGCTTTGGGCACCTCTCAGTGTTCTTCTTTACTCTTCTTCGTCTAGTTTTGATGTATTTTTTTTTTTAGATATGTTAGTATAAAATCAGTAGCTTCTTCAACCTGCATATATAATATAATACTTTAGTTTTAGAAATATATATTAAGGTTTTACAACTCTGTATTGCAAGAAAGTTTCTAGTAATCATGACCGAAGTTGTACGCGCACAAGAGAAATAGACAAGTAATAACCAAAAGACAAAATTTTATGCATCATACTGTAATTTGAAGCAAAAATCTGTTGCATATTGTAATCAAATTAAAACAAGATCTTTGTTGAAATTATAAACAAAAAACTACTAGATTTGTTCTGAAATTTGTAGCAAAAAATGGTGTTATTTTAGTTTTTGACTACTTTATTATGGCTTTTCAGCACATAGCAGAAAAAATATCAGAATTTGAGATAAGAGAATCCAATATGACTTTACAATAAAAAAATTAAATGGCATCATGAAGAGCTATACCTCTTTCTTACAATCACATATGAAGCATTAAGGGAAAAATCATATGAAAAAAAAAGTTATTAAAACATAACAAATGTAACTATTAATTGTATTTACTAAATAGGTCTTAGAAATTCT
This sequence comes from Croton setiger, assembly GCA_948099555.1. Taxonomy (NCBI): domain Eukaryota; kingdom Viridiplantae; phylum Streptophyta; class Magnoliopsida; order Malpighiales; family Euphorbiaceae; genus Croton; species Croton setiger. Next base: position 2,939 of record CANUEY010131657.1, read on the forward strand.
TTAGCACCACCAGCAATATTTTCAGTTTAGGTTTGTTTTGCTATGATAAAAGAGGAAAAAATATCAAGAAAACTAACCTGTAACTCATGTGAATAGCTTATGTCTTGATGCAATTTGTCTTCATGTTTCTTTGACATCCTTGTCATTGTTGACAAAACCTGGATTATATTTTTATATGTCTATTTTTCTATCAAGCTTCTCATGAATTCCATGAACGAAAATATTGGCAGGTTCTTGACATGTTTAATTATTGAATTCACATATTCTGCTACATTAGATGTCATAGTCGATCATCCGCTTTCTATAGATGCAACCTTGACCATTTTTCAAAACCTATACGAACAAGATATGGTTTACTCAATTGTCAAGCTTATCAATCTCTTCCATAAACTTGTCAAATTTTTTTAACGAGTAATAATTTGCAGCCTTTTTGAATAGTTTTTTCACTGTTTTTTGGTTTTTCTTAAAGTTAGTTTGCAAATTGTTCTTCAAATGGAAGTTGCAAAAATAGTGTGATGCTTTTAGATATATTTTCATTGCAACTTTTTTTATACTTTCGTGTCTATTTGAGACAATGCACATCCATTCTCTCAATTCTAAACTCAGCTTCAAATGTTTAAAAAACCATTGCCATGAAGCATCATTTTCTGAGTCCCCAATTGTAAAAGTAAGTAGAAGGATGTTTCCACCTGCATCTTGTGTTGAAGCAGCCGTTAATGTTTCCTCATAAGGTCTAGTGAGAAATGTGTCATTGACAACTACAACTACTTGACAATGCTTGTATTCATGCCTGCTGCATTCAATGATATGAACACATATATAAATCTTCCATCTTCATCTGTTTTCAATGCAGTTGTTGTCCCTGGATTAGCTGTTTTAAGCTCATGCAAATAACTTGGAATAAACCCATAAACTTCTTTTAGGTTGCCTCGAATAGATTCCATTGCAAACTTTTTTTACTTGTATGTTTTTGAGTAGTTTAGTTTGATTCCATGTTTTTTGTGCATCTCTATCATTATGTCAGTTGGTGTATAAACGGTTTTAGAATTCAAAAACCTGTTCCTAATTAAATTTCCAATAGCTGTGATGATATTTGCTTCTAGCAATCCAATCTTTGCTCCAGTGAACAAGTGTGTTCTTGTTGCAATTTGTTTATGTTGAACAAATTTTAACTCTTAAGTATATTTTGTTAATTAAATATCAGAAGAAGGATTGAAGAAGAAAAAGAAACTTGTTCTTTCTATCAAATTTTGTATAGTTTATATATAGGTTTACAATTAGCATATTTTCCTAATACTAATGGGAAACAAATTGTAATCCCTTGAGGAAACTGATTGTAATCAACTTCTTATGTTAATAAAATTGTTTTTCTTTTTTTTTCTTCCAACTAGCATTCCTTCACTCCCCTTCAAGTTGGACCATAGGGTCTTCTACCGCCAACTTGACCAAACAACGATTAAACATAGTGTCAAGAACTGCTTTAGTTAGAATGTCTACCAGTTGACTTTTAGATCGAACAAACAGAAGACATATACTTCCATCTAATTTCTTCTTAATGAAATGCCTATCAACTTCCACATGCTTTCATCTGTCATGTTGCACTGGGTTCTCTAAGATGCTTATTGCTGTCTTGTTATCACAGTATAACTTACAGACAGTATTTGGAGGGAAACCTATTTCTCTCAGTAGTTTCTTTATCCACAGTACTTCAGCCAGACCATGGGCAATTCCTTGAAATTTTGCTTCAGCACTAGATAAAGCTACTACTTTCTATTTTTTACTCCTCCAGGTAACCAGATTGTTTCAAACCATTGTAAAATACCCTGAAGTTGACATTCTATCAATAGGATTCCTTGCCCAATCTGCATCAGTGAAGGCCTGTATATCAAAATGACTGTTTCTTCGAAATAAGACCCATCTCCCAGATAATCCTTTTAGGTACCGAATGATTCTGAAAATTGCTTCTAAGTGTTCAATCTATGGTTTATGCATAAACTAACTCACAACCCTAACTGCATAGGCAATATCTGGCCTAGTATGAGAGAGATAGATAAGTTTTCCAATCAATCTCTGATACTGTCCCTTATCTGTTATCTCAGCTCCTTTAGTAATTCTGAGTCAATGATTAACTACCATAGGCGTTTCAACTGCTTTGCAATCTAGCATTCCTATTTCAGCTAGTAGATCCAGGATATATTTCCTTTAGGAGATAGAGATTCCTTTGTTTGACTTAAGAACCTCAATTCCCAGGAAATATTTAAGCTTACCCAGGTCTTTCATTTCAAACTCTTTAAAGGGTTTATCTCGCAAGGCTGTAATTTCTCTCTGATCATTTTCTGTGATGATCATATCATCTACATACATACTAAGGCAGGTTACCAATCCCTCTCTTCTTTTCAAAAAAAAAAAGTGTATGGTCAGAGTTGCTTTGGTGATACCCGTACCTTTTCATAGTAGAGGTAAATATTCCAAACCAAGCCTGATGAGATTGTTTGAAGCCATACAATGTCTTCTTAAGCCTACCCCCTTATTGGAATTTAAAGTTCTCTATAAAACTTAGTGGAGCTTCCATATAGACTTCTTCTTTTAGATCACCATGGAGGAAAGCAATTTTCACATCAAATTGATGTAAGTGCTAGTATTTGTTTGCTGTTACAGAAAATAATACCCTGATGATATCAATTTCAACTACGGGAGAGAAAGTCTCTGAATAGTCAATGCCATATGTCTGAGTATATCCTTTAGCGACTAGTCTAGCTTTATAGCTCTCCACTATTCCATCTACTCTATGTTTAATGGTAAAAACTCATTTGCAACCAACAGGTTTTTTCTCGGCTGGTACCCTACATTTCTCCTAAGTACCATTCTTTTCTAGAGCATTCATCTCTGCTTCCATTGCCTGTCTCTATCTACGATCATCCTCTGCTTCCTCTACTGATCTTGGAACCTTTGTAGAATATAAGGAGGCCTCAAATCCCTTTGTAATTCTGGATAAGCTTTCCCTTACTAGGTTATCCATCGGATACCTCGAATTACGAGGCTTATATCATATTGCTTAGGTGGGACCCCTCTGTTTTTTCTAGGAGGTAGAATATATCTACTAGTCTATGGTTCTTCCAAAGCTGCAGGATTAGTAACAAGAGTATACTGTGGTTCTTCCAAAGCTGCAGAGTTAGTACCAGGAATATCAAAAAAATGTATTTTTGAGTAAGGATTACTGACCTCAGGCGAAGAAGATATATTATATGTTGGCACTATGGCTTTTTTGGACTGTTCTATGTTATCTGAAGTTGAACCGGTGGAACTGGCTACTTGTTCTATTGGAACAACTTCAGGAAGGACCAGACTGGACATCCAATTTAGTGGGTCAACCATACTAGATTTCTCCCTCTGACCACTCAATTAGGTGTTTAAATAAAATTCAGTTTCAAGAAAGTCACAGTCCATAGTGGTAAACATTCGATTAGAAATAAGGTCAAAACATCGATGTCCTTTCTGCTGAATTCCATAGCCAACCAAAACACACTTAATGACACATAGATCCAACTTGGTTCGACCACTCTGAGAAATGTGAACATATACAATACATCCAAACACCCAAGGAGGTAAGGTAAAAAACGTTGGTAGATTCGAATAGGTAGATAGTACATCAAGAAGGGTTTTGAATTCAAGGGCTTTGGTGGGAAAGTGATTGATAAGATAAGTTGCAGTTGCAACCGCTTTTGGCCAGAAATATTGTGGTATATTAGATTCAAGCATGATGGCTCAAAAAATTTCAAGAAGAATTCAATTTTTCCTTTCAACTACGCCATTCTGTTATAGTGAATAAGGACAAGAAGTTTGTTGTATAAGTCCATTTTCTCTAGCAAAAGTTTGGAATTTATAGTTTTTGTAGTCTCCTTTATTATCAGACCTAAGGACCTTAATTTGTGTTTGAAATTGTGTGTTAACATTCGAGAGAATGAGACAAACTTATCAAACACTTCAGATTTATGCTTAAGAAAGTAAACCCAGGTCATACGTGTGTAATCATCAATAAATAAGAGTAAATATAAAAAATCATTCCTACAAGTGACAGGGGAAGTACCCCACACATCAAAATAAATAAGAGAAAATGGTACTTTTGTTTTTGCTCTTTTTGGAAAAAAAGATTGTCTACGGCTCTTAGCCTATATACAAGTTCCACATGAAAAATGTCTACTACTAAACAATTTGGGAAAAAGAAGTTTTAAATATCCTTGGGATGAATGACCTAACCTACGATGTCACAACCAGGCCTGTCTTTCTGTTGTTCCGTGAGCAAGCATTTCATCAACATGGTACAGTCCATTTTGCTTAATGTCACGCCCAATAATCTTCCCCGTCTGAATATCCTGTACAACACAAAAATTAGGAAACATCAGAACCTTGTGATTGAGTTCTTTAGTTAAATGACTAATTGAAAGCAATTTATGGGACAAATCTGAAACATAAAAATAGTTTTTTAATGTCAGTGAAGGCAAAACATCAATATTGCCTGCTCCTTTAACCGGCACACAACTCCTATTAGTTGCTTGTACTTGTATTTTCATTTGTTTAGTAGGGGTATGGAAGTCATAAATGTCATAGATATTGTATCAGTGGCACCACAATCAAAAATCCACTTCTTTAATTTGTTCAAGTGAGATTTAGATTGAAAACACATCGAGCTCAGTAGTTCAGTATTTGTTTTTAGTTTGTTTTCAATCTGTTGAGCCTTATGGTTGTCCAACCCATTTTCTGTTTTAAAGAAGAAGGAATCGAGTTGGGCTTCTTTAAGAAGGCTTGTTCCTTCTTCTGTTGCTTCTTCAGCTAGGCGCGCGGTGGGCTTAGTTATACTAAGGCCCACCCACACGTTTCTTCCTTTCTGCTCCGCAGTCAGTTCGCTGCGTATTGTTTCCTCCTGTTTGGGTTCAGTTTCTCTCATTCTCTCACAATCTTACCTATGCTAGGATTTTTTTTCTTCTATTCTCTACAGTCCAGTAGGCACCGCATGCTCTGCCTCCTCTCTCTGTACTCCAGTAGTCTCTTCTTGGGCTGAAGGCCCTTCTCAGTGATGGTGGTTTCCGGATCGCCCACCGCGGAGGCGGCCACCCCCTTAGTTCATTTCTTTTTGCTTGGCCACCACTCTAGATAGCCGATTAATTGGAAGCAACCCTCTTGGGTATGCTTCTTGCCCCCATAGTGGGAATATATAAGTTTTTCTTTGTCGTCCTCTCGCCCGAGTGATGAATTCGCTGCAGTCTAAGCGTTGTATGACCAGTTCTTGGTGGCTAAGCCACTCCCAATCTCTGAGAGATTAAATCCTAGTGATTAGGAACTCTATCTCCCCAGAATTAACTTTCTGTTGATCTCTCTTCTGATGGTTGTGTAGGCTGTTTCAACAGAAAGTAACGGGTCTCTGTTCAGGAGATCTCTTCTGTCCTTATCAAACTCATCGCTAATCCCTTCTAAGAATTGATATAGCCTTTGCTTTTGAATCATCTCGTTATAGATGGTGATATCATCAAGGCATCTCATAGGGTTTGGTTCACGTCTTTCGATCTCTTTTCAGATCGCCAGCAGATTACTATAGAATGTTTCTATAGGTTCCGGACCCTATTTCAGATTATTTGACCTAACTGCAAGATCAAAGATCTGTAGTCCATCCCTTCCACTGCTGTATAGGGTTTTGATACCATTCCAAAGATCCCTAGCGCTAGGGTAATCTAGAAACTGGTTTTGGAGATCTGGATCGATATTCTCGATTATCCAGCTTATTACGCTTGAGTCTGCTTGAGCCCACCTGAAGTAGTCTGGATCAGTAACTAGCAGGGGGTTAGTGATGATGTGTCTGAGCCTCCCCCTGCCGCTAATGGAAAGATGCATCAGTCTTGACCATTTTGTGTAATTGTTGATATTTAATTTTTCTGAAAGATTTATGGACTGATTTGTTATCGTTTCTATGGTAGGTTTCTGAGAATTTAGCTTTTAGAAGAGTTCCAGAAGCTGACCCATAGAGACTAGTTGGTCCATCGACTCTGTTGTAGAAGAACTAACTTCTTCAGCCATTGGATAAAGATTTCTGGTAAATGTTGAGCTGGTTTTCTGGTAGATGATGAGTTACAATTCGTTTAGGTCCTTTGACCGAAAAACAGAAGTTTTGATACCTTAATTAAATATCAGAAGAAGGATTGAAGAAGAAGAAGAAGAAGAAACTTGTTCTTTCTATCAATCTTTGTACACTTTATATATAGGTTTACAATTAACATATTTTCCTAATACTAAAGGGAAACAAATTGTAATCCTTGAGGAAACTGATTTTAATCAAATTCTTATTTAATAAAATTGTTTTTCCTTTTTGTTTCTTCCAACTGGCATTCCTTTTATATTTACTGTCATAAGCCAATTGCAATTCTCATTTTTACACACCACCAATGTGTACCTACATGCAAATAAATATGACTTCAAATTAGATTTTTTTTTTACTTGTAAATAAATAAATAAAATAAAAACATTGATATTTGTTGCTTAGAATTTTGAGACTTACCCTTTTTAAACAGGTTCTTTTCTATTTGAATTGCATGTTTTTCTTGATAGCATAGAAATTCATTGCTAACTTTAGAGTTAATAAATCTTTAATTACATTCCCTTGTTCAATATTGGAATACTTCGGATCTTTTATTATTTTTTTTCCTCTATGATTAATAGTTCTTCTGATACTTTCAATTTGCTTGTGATCTCATCCATTTGATACGATGCCAAACGGCTGACATAATGAAACATGTCCAAGTTAGATTCTTCTTCATTTTGAAGTACCATGGTAGTTGTTGACATTGTCATACTTGTACTTTGTTCTCTACAATGTTTGAGTTTGTGTCGCTAGTTTCTAAAATAGCTAACGCTTGAATTTCAGATTCTGGTATGTTCTTAAGTGACATAAAGTGGCTGCATAGTGCAATCCTTTTGATTTTTCTCATCTCCAAGTAGAATGATAGGTTCATATCATCTTTTATTTGGATTGGTATAAATCCCATTTTGATTTAGAACTTATTTCCATTCTTTGTTTCCCCGGTTTGATTCTCAGTTGGTTGTGAATGATTTCTAAAAGCATTTGAAAATTCACATTGTGTGGAAGCAATATTTCATCAACTTGATAGTTGATGTAATTGTTATCTTGTTGCCATTGTATATTATGCTAAAGAAGTGTTGGTATTGTACTTGGTGATGAGCTGCTTGCCATTTGAAATTGCAAGGTAAAAAATTATAATAAATGCTACATAAAAATTATAGTAAATTATAGTAAATGCTACATCAATTCCTGAATTTGTACTGCTAGTTTCATGAGAGATTAAAAGAATTCCTAATGTTTTCATATGAGAGATTTATTATGAGAAAGTCCAGTTGCTTTTAGTTCCGCTGAATCTTGTACTGAAGTATAAACCAGCTTACATAATCTCTAAATTATGGTTAGGTTAATATCTAATTTCTCAACTTCTACTTACTCATAGCCTAATACCCAATTATTATTAGATACAACTGAAAACTTACATATTACATAACCATCTTCTTTTAGAGAAGCTTGCTGACACAACTATAGCATCATGAACTACTTCATGAAATCTGTTTCTATTGAAATTAGTCCTGTGATAACTAGACCCAAAACACATTCAAAATATGATATTTGCAGTAAAAGAAAGTAAAATTTTAATAAAATTAATAGTAGTTTCAGAAACTGCTGAATTAAAAATAGAATTGATAAACAATTACACTTCTTCTTATCTTTCAGACCGAAAAGATTGCACTCTTTTTTTAAGCTAAAAGGACTCCATGAAAGAAAAACCTAATCACATTATGATCTAATGCACTATGATCTGAACAAAACTTAATCAAACTCTCAATTTATGAAGCTTCAATACATAAAATTCCCAAATTGAAACGTATAAGAATGCGAGAGATTAAAGAGGAGCACCTAAGATCAATCAGCAAATATATACGTATAAGAATGTGAGAGAGATTAGAGAGGAGCAACTGAGACTGATAATTGTTGATGCTTGATTTTCGCCCCCGAAAAATGCTTGATGATGATAAAATCTAAGTTTGATGAGATTTCTAGAATTTCAATTAGGTCGATTTCTTTGTCCTAAAAAAATATTTAAATGTATTAATCTCTAGTTTGTTTTCAAAAATATCCCAAATTTTATTTCTTTTTTTTTTAATTTTTGGGTGTGTTTTAAATTTTTGGTCTGTAAAAGAGTTTAATTAATTTTTTTTAAAATTAATTAATTTTAATTTAATTAAGTAAATGTTTCTTTATTTTATTTAATTAAGTTTAATTTAATTTTTATTTAAAAAAAGGAAAGAGAAAAAGAAGGAAAAAGAAAAAGAATTTAGGGGTTTGAATCGAACCAGAGCATTCTCTCCCCCCCCCCAAGTGAAATAGCTAAAATGCGAGAAAGAGTCACAAAATGCGGAACTGAAAACTCAAAGCGAGAAAAAAATTAAACAAAATAGAAACGAATTCAGAGAGAAAGGGAACTGACTGAGAACAAAAGATGAAAGGGGAAAGGAGGAGAATGATGGCGAAAGCAGCAGAAGAATGAGGAGAGACAGAAGGATTGACCCACGATAGAGGCTGAGGAGAATGACGATCGAAGGTGGGGACTTTTGGTTTCTCTCGTTCAAGAAAAGACATGAATAAATAGCTTAGGAAAAATGTAATAAAAAACAACTCAATCAATACAAATAATAATCAAACAAATTAGATTCAATGTCTTTAAATTCTATTCAGAATCTACACCTTTTAACTCAAACCCCTAGTCTTTAAATTTATTCAGTTCTATTCCATCTTTTATGGATCCAAAGCATCCAAAGGTGTGTTTTGAATTAACACGGTAATCAGTTGTCTCTGTCGACTTCAAAATCCAGTCTCAAGCTTTTTGTGTTTATCATTTTCTTTCCGTTAATGGTCTAAAATTTGTTTGAAGTTTTTGAAATTTGTCTAAGAACAGCTGCCAAGTTATGTGTGTAATTTTTCGGATTCAACCTGTTTGCAAACCAACTCAACCCAATAAAAACTTGACCCAACCCATTTTAAATTTTGGTTCAATTTGGCTTGACTCGATTTGCAAAATTTTATAATTTCGGTTTTCAAATTGCACGCCCCTGATTGGATTTTTGTTCTTTCTATAATCTTCTCGAAAAAGATAAACAATATATATTAAAATACTTTGTTACATCCCCTTGTCAACCATGCTAAAACAAAATATAATAACTAACATATAACATAGGCATGGAGTTATTATTGTTATGGAAAAAAAATCATTAAATTTCTACAAATTACTAGTATTTTATTATAATATGATTTAGAAAATAGGAATTTAATCCTGAAATTTATAAATAATAAGAATTTTATAGTAAAATTCTAAAATGTAAAAATTTGAAATAATTCATTTCACAAATTATATCAATTTTTTAATAATTATTCCTTAGATCCAACATTTTTTTTTCTAAGATGTAGAGATATCACAAGTGTTTATTCATTATAATTAATCTATCGTACAGTTTAATCAACTATTATAATTATAATCACATTCATTATGAATAACAAATTATAAATTACAAAATAAACAACAATCAAATTATAAATCCCAAATTAAAACCCACAAATTATATAAATTATAAATCTCAAATTATATATAGTTTTTTGTATATAAAAAAGTATATCTTTTGATGATCAATGAATTAGAAACTTGAGTCATTATTTGATCTAATTAGAAGAAAAATCTTTCATGCTACTTCATTCTTAATATTCATAATTTTGTTACCCAATTAGACATTAAACTAAATTTAAATAATGTTTTAACAAATATTATTACAATAATATTCATGATTTTCTTAGTAACATAATATTATTTAAAAAAAGGTTATATATATATAGAACATTGAAAAAGGTAAATTGTAGCAACAGACACTGAATAAACCTTAGTTGGCCAAGGTTTAATTGTAAATTAGTTGAATTTCGAATTTGGTTAGTGGAAATTATTATTTTTTCTCAAATTTGGCAATCATTCCCTTAATTACCTCCAAAATATCATTTGATATATTAAGATAAGATAATTTCAAAACATTAAGTATCATTATTATTAACCTTGTATTTAAGCAGTAAGATAATTTAAAGATTACTGATTTGCAGGCAAAAAGTTTATTTCTCTATTTAATTATGATTAAATAAACAAACTACCATTTACTTCTGAATCAAACAAAGAATTTTCCAAATAAACACAAAAGAAGTATCCATTTAAATCTAGTAAATTCAAACAGGATCTAATCTAAAGAATTCCAAGGGAAAAAAAAAACAGATTTCAGGCGGGAAATTTTCCCACCATTATTATTATTTGGTAACCATGGTTGGACGAGGGGCTTAAAAACTAGAGTTCCTGACTCAGCATTTTTTTGATGACGTGTCACGTGATTATTGGTTTAAACATTGTTGCGTTGGTTAACTGAAACTACCTTGCCATTTCCCTTGGTATGAAGCAAAATAAATTTGCTATTTGCAAAAGAAGAAGGGTAATCTCGTCATCTTGGTTATGTACTTCCGGGAAATGAAATAGTTTATCACTCCAATCATCTGGTTTCCAATGGCAGATTTACGTAATTACCCCTTACAAAAGACGCAATTCTCACACGCGCTTTCACAATCACCAATCACATGCGCGCAGCTTCTCGCTTACGCCGGACCACCAGTAGGCTTTCATCCACGTCATTCCCCTGGTAGGTCCTACCTCCACAAATACCCTAAATTCACGACAAATTAAACAAAAATTCACAATCCCAACCCTAACACCATTTCTTCCTTTTACATCTAAAGGTCAGAGTGTCCGCCACGTATTTCCATTTCCATATCACAACCGTCTATGCCAGGTCACTCGGTCAGACAAACGGGCAACAGATCAACTAATCAACGGCTGAGATCTTGACCGAGATTTTTCCGGGCAGATCTCACCGCCTTTAAGAAGCGACTCATGGCTTCCTATCTTCTTCGCTCTTACCAGGGAAACCCCAAACCCTAACCCTTCGCGCTAACCTCTTCGATCGATAAATAAATTTTTTTTTTTCCTGTTTCTCTTTCGTGGGTCAACATTTTCAGCGGCGCGTGGGTCAATAGAGGTTGCGCGTGGGGACCACGCTCTACCTGATTCATGATTTGTTACTGGGGGTCATCCATATTAGGAAATCCTTGCCGGAGGACGGCCGGAGCCCTCCTACCTTATGGCGTCTGCTGTTTTGGCGAATCGTAACGAACCAAATTGGACGCAGCCACAGCCGAGAGGTGGTGCAAAATTCATGGGCAAAGTCCCTTTCTCTAACCCCAACCCTAACCCTAAATTGTCCAAAAAACGACAATTTCAAGCGGCAGCACTTGGTGTCAACTTCGATGGACCGCAGGCGTTAATGCAATCAGCTGCATCGGACGATGCGTCGTCGATTAATCGGAGGCCGGCCAGTGATTTCAACACGGGTGGGTACGTGACCTTTAATATCTCGTCCTACTCGAAGAAGGAGCTGATGGAGCTGAAGAATCGATTGGTAGCGGAGCTCGAACAGATCCGGCAATTGAAGACTCGTATCGATTCCTCCGATGTCCAGATCAGATCCAGCTCCAATTTCCACCCTAAGAAATCTATCGGAACAAACAGCAACAAGAAAGTGCTGGGCAATAAAAGGCCGTTTCCAGCAACAAATTTAGGATTCGGCGGAAAAGATATGAAGCGATCGAGTCATTCAGATAATGCTCAATTGATGAAAAAATGTACTCAGATTTTGACGAAATTGATGAGGCACCATAAACATGGTTACATTTTTAATACTCCGGTAGATGTAGCAGGTTTGAAGCTCCATGATTACTATGATGTAATCAAGAATCCTATGGATTTGGGTACTGTGAAGTCTAAAATAGGTAAGAATTTGTACGATACGCCTCAGGATTTTGCTGCCGACGTGAGATTGACCTTCAACAATGCTATGAAATACAATCCTAAAGGACACGAAGTGTATAATCTCGCCCAGATCTTGCTTTCAAAATTTGAGGAGTGGTACAAACCAATTAAAGACAAAGTTGGGAATGAAGATCAAGATCTTGTGCTTGAACAGGATCAGGTTCAGGTTCAAGAAGTCCAAGCTAGTTCTTGGGATCACATTCCCAATCGCACTGGTGATGAAGACAGGATAAAGAAAGATCAGGAGAATGCAATGCAAATTGTGCCTGTACCTGATCCAGTTGGGAAATCTGTGCAATCGAGCGGGTCAAACCCTCATTCTACCGCACAGCTGCCGGTCCGGACTCCATCACCAATGCGAGCGCCTCCAGTGAAGCCTGTAAAGCTTCCCAAGCCCAAAGCCAAAGATCCGAATAAAAGAGAAATGTCTCTCGAGGAGAAGCACAAGTTGGGTATTGGGTTACAGAATTTGCCTCAAGAGAAAATGGAGCAAGTAGTGCAGATAATACGGAAGAGAAATGGTCATTTGAGGCAGGAGGGGGATGAGATTGAGCTAGATATTGAAGCTGTTGATACAGAGACTCTATGGGAACTTGATCGGTTTGTAACTAATTATAAGAAGATGGTCAGCAAGATTAAGCGTCAAGCATTGATGGGTATCACCCCTACTGCGACTGCTGTTAGTGAAGGCAACAAGGTATGCGCTTTAGTCTTTTTTTCTTTGTTTGTCATAATTGGTAGGAGTTGCATTTGTTGCTGCGCTATTTGTAGTGTATGGCTTGTTCTGATTTTGCTATGGAACTGTTACAGGAAGCAATTGGGAATGATAGAATGGATGTTGCAACTGAGGTGAAAAAGCCAAAGAAAGGGGATGCTGGGGAAGAGGATGTAGACATTGGTGATGAAATGCCAATGAGCAGTTTTCCACCGGTGGAGATTGAGAAGGACAATGGCCATGCTAGCAGTAGCTCTAGCAGCTCAAGTAGTTCAAGCGATGAATCTTCGTCTTCCAGTGGTAAGATTTTAATTAGATCCAATTAAAGGGTTATTGTTATCTTGGCGAGTAATGTTGACAGTATATACTAACTTCCTAAACTAAAATAATTTTGCAGATTCTGATTCAGGAAGCTCTTCAGGGAGTGATTCAGAGGATGCACACTCGTAGGACTTTATTAACTTGGAGGTGGAAAAAAAGTGAATGGCTTTGAAGCTTTGCAGAGTAGTTTCTTGAGGTTTCTTTGACATGGACATGGAAGAGGTACTGCATTTTGTATTGCTTTGGCATAAAAAAAAAAGGATGAAAAAGCCAAAAAAAAAAAAAAGAAATAACTCGATTTCAGAAGAATAGGCCTAATGAGGCTTGCAAAAATGTTTTTGTACAGGGATGGTTGTCCGATTGTGTTGTTTGTTGAAGGAGGAAGCTGCAACTTTGGCAAGAAGTAATTTGCTTTCGTGTAAAAAAGACTCATCAAATTGTAGGTGGTTAGAGAGCTCTAGGAAATGTAGTTAAAAAAGTTTAGGAAATGGTTAGTTGCTTTAGAGGAGAGGTAAAAGTAGAGATCAATCACTTTGTACACATTACAAGTCTTAATACAAAAAAAAAACGAGCTTTTTAGCTTCTCACCGTTGAGCATTTGCCTTTTAATTTTGGATATTGTGGCTAATGGAAAAGGAGGAGATTGCTGTCTTAAGGGATTTACCAAAAAAGAAATGGGGAGGGCAGGCATATTCCTTGCCTTGGCATCACAGAAATGGTGCTCTTTTTCCACCTCTTCATTCATTAAATTTTTTTGACTTCTTTAATGGGCAAACCGGCGAAGCAAAAATGCCAACGAAAAGCGCTTGTGGGAAAATATGAATTGGGGATTGACAGCCTTGATTCGCTTAGATGATTATTAAAATTGGAGTTAAGAGAGGTTGAGGTGCTCTACTTTTTGCCCTTTTTTCATATGGGAAATGTGTACAATAGGGACTATTGATAAGGAGGTTGGCTTGGCTTTGCTTTTGAGTTGGGTGCATTGCTTGCCAGCACAGCACAGCAGAGCTTCTCATTACCAATTAGCAGGCCTAAGTATTTTAATAGATGTTTTTTTCTTCCCCACTTTGTGTATTTTGTACAGCCAAATTTTTAAAAATTATTTATTTGTATTTAAAATCGCTTTCATCAAAGACAAGTCTTCCACTTCATGTTGGTGGATGTGAAAGGAAAGCAAAAAATCCATATTTCAAGTCAAAAACATTTTGAAGGTTTTATACAAATGATGGGACAAGCATATGCATTAGCTTGAGAATGCAACAGTCTTTCTAAAAAAATTGAATCTTAATTAGTGCGAAATTTAATAATAATATTATTAAAGTAGTTGCCAAAATACTAAATCGTGGCCCACATTGGTAATATGGTTTCACTAATGAAAATTAGAAAACTTTAATTAATTAAATATGTAGTAATCAACTATCAAATCAGATAAAATCATTCGTTTAAAAAGGGAAATTTCCTCCTAATTACTTTGGCTACTGTATAGGAATAGAATGTTTCCTTCCTACAAAGAGATGATATAAGTGCCTCTCTACGAAATCCATCTATGTAATTACTCATTTAGCCCACCCTTTTTAGAGCTATAAAAATGTTCTGTAGAATCAACATCCTTAACTTGCTGTATTGATGCTTTTCCTACCAGAAGATATTCGTAAGGTAAGGTGTGGACAGACTAACGAATGAATCTGTTAGGATTCAAAACAACCCTTCCTTTGCTCTTGTCTGTCCTCAGAATCTTCCATTATTATGTCCAAAAACCAATAGCCAGGAAGAAGATACTCGTACGCAGAAATTCGCTGCCTACCACAAACAAATTAATCATCTCTATGTTTGATTTTCGACAAAAATGACAAGTTTTTATCTCTTTGGATGGACAAAGTGTACTAAAAATTCAAGAGATCTCAGTTCATACTTGTACTACTACTATTCATGTATCAAAACTAGATGAATATTTTCCAAGAACAAATAAAACACAACAATAAAAGAAGCAGTAGAAAAAGATTCACATGATTTAAGTTGGTTGTCAACTTATCTTCCTCGTCCTCACTTCCACATTCTTTTGACAGCGCTGGCCTCTGTATTGTATGCTCGAACAAAATAATCATTCTACTCATTAATTTGTCTTCTTCAAATTGAGAAATAGCTCACCAAGTTGAGATTCACAAGCAGCTTGGATCTCTGGCGTAAAATCCTTCAGAAAAGGCTTCGTAAGATCATGTGAAGACACAATTTGGAAGAGCTTACTGCAAAATTTGCGCACTTCAACCCTCCTTGACTTGTTTTCAGGCACATTCATTACCAATTCCTTGACTAGATGACTGAGCTTTTGCACATGCAATTTCAAAATTTTATTTGATGCATTGCGACTGCTTTCATCGGTGCCAGAAGAAACCATTGACTTCAATATTTCCATCACCAGATCAAGTGCGTCAACTCGGCGAAACTCTGACTTGGCACTGGCGCATTTCTCTAAAATGAATCCAAAAAGATGGTGCCCTATCCATGGCCTCCTCCGAATTATTTCTTTCAAAAACTCGGATTTTATTTGTGACTTTTTACAGTCAAAATAATCCACCACCGTCCCTTTGAAAATATCAAAAATTCTCTGCAATTCTGCCTCCGTAAAATTTCTAGAATCAATGATTTTCAGGATCCAAAAGGTAGAATTCTGAGCAAGGGAAACTATCATTTTATGGCGCTTCCAAGAAGCTAACTGCTTCTTCTTTGATGGAGCTGCCGATTTCTTCTTCTTGAATTGTTTGGATGCCAACTTCAAGTTCTTGCCCAACAAAGATTCAAGCATAGAGAGTTGAATCGAATCACTCTTCGGAAAGTCCTTTGCTTTGAATACTTTCTTTTGCAAGATTCCCCATATACGCTGGCCAAGTTGCTCACTTACTTCTGTAGTATGTGGGTTTATAAGCGCACGAGCCAAGTTTGTGTACACAGTCAGAACTTCTGGCTTACCTGTAAATTGAGGAGAAAAGGCACAAATCAAAGATGGTGTTACGATACAGAAGGGGGAAAACACAAACAATTCTGATTGAAAGAAGTATTAACATAAAATGGTATACAGTTTTAAACAAAGAATCTAGCAACTTATATGGCAAGACCTATCCTAGTGGCAAGTGCACAAATAGACCCGAACCCAAATCCCCTACCCCCCAAAAAATTGAAATAAAAACAAAAAAAAAAAAAAGAGAAAAACAAAAAACAAGAAAGAAGCCTAGCAACTTGAGACCGGAAACTCCAATAACTAAAGGCAGAGGTCGCAAGAATTCTCTCCAGAGAACTGAGCAATGCCACTTAATGACAACAAAGAACATGACACTGTATGATTATTTCTTAAACCATTCGCATTGACCACAGGAAAATTGCCAGGATAAATGAAAAACATTATTTAAATTTCTTAAACAAAATGGTCTACTTGCCTGGATTTTCATGTAGGTAAATCTCTAGCAATGAAAGGACACGAAGTTTGAACAGGACAAGCTGGGATTGAGCAGTTTCCCCTCCAGCTTGATTCTTTTTCTCTTTGAAAATTTGTGCAAGATAAGTATCCATTCGAAACATGGCATCATCATCCATTCCTCCATCAGAATCATCAGAATCTTCACCTGATTCTTTGGCAGCATCCTCAGATTCCTCAGCTTCAATTATTGCTTCAGAGTCATCTGTATGCTCTTCAATTTCACCTGTTTCACCTGTCTCAGCTTCGTCAATTTCTTCATCTTCTTCAATGCCTAGAAAATCTTCATCATCATCTTCACTATCTGTTTCCTGATGTCTAGCAGGTTTCAAATCTTTCTTTATAACACGCAACATCCGAAGTAGTCCGTCATTTGTCACATCATCACAGAAATACTTGAAAACCTGAATGCAAATCAAGTTTACTTAATCTCCAAGAAACTTCAATCATCACAAAGAATTCTAAAATAATTATCATTGCTTCCTAATTAGGAAACATGCTATAGTATCCAGTTAAAAACTTTATAAAGTAGCTGATGTATTGACCAACCATTCAAGAAAATATGGACTCATCCAAGCAACTATTTCAAATAGTAGAAATTCTGAGCTTCATCAAATCCCTATATTAACATTCAACACTTTGTAAAATTTAATCAACCATTAAGTCAATCTAATTAAGCATCAGGAATAACAGAAAACTACAAAATACAAATAACAGAATAAGTGCATGACAATAAAAGCAGGGGAAAAAAGTAAAGTCAAATTGTATGTTAGAGACATGAAGAAGCAAAACATGAGAATCATACACAGAAATTAAACTACCCATTATCACACACCTGTTCAATAGCAGATCGCATAGGAGCAGATGACTGTGGCAACAACGAAAGCAATGCATCCACAAGAACATCCATCAACTCAGGATTTGCATCACTATCCACTTCATCCTCTCCTGAGGAATCAAGGAGATCAGAGGCTGCAAAAGCCTTCTTACAGCAGATAACAAGTTCAGACACTGCTTCTGAGAATTCTCCCGGTCGAAGGAACACTTGAAGCAGCAACTGGATCAATAAGTACCTCAGAGCATGCAATCTATTTGCATCATCACTGGGCCCAGAATTCCTTTCCTGGCAGCATTACAAAATATCATCAGCTGGACATCCTCCACAAGATACAAAAGAACATATGAAAGGAAGTGCCAAATGAAAACATTTAAGCTCAGTAAATACAATGGAGTTATTAAGGTAAGAATTAATCCAGACAAACTAGTTTCCAAACACCCATCAATATACATGTCCGAGAAAGCAATTGCTGCAGACTCAACAATTAGTATACTAGGTAACTCTACATGTACTAGAACTTCGTAACTACTATTTTAAAACATTGAAAGTCACACCTAATTTTTCACAGCTGTACACATCAGAAAAATGAAATTATGCTTCAGATTCAATATGCATCTCATCCTCAAATTAAACATTCTACAACATTCCATATATGTACTGCTGGGATTGCCAAAAGGAAGCAAAATTACACAAGTTCACCTCTCTAGAAAGCTTCGATTCTGTTTCTTGCAATTTTTCAAATGCCTTTTCATCCTCATCACTCAGTGGTCGAAATAGAGAAACTGAAGGAATACTCCGTAGTGTGCTGAGGAATCGCATGAAGTAAGATCCAAGATCATTAGGCTCAAGGCTATTTGTCAAAGAATGAGATCCTTCATTCTTCTGAGCACTAGCCAGCAAATGCTGGATCTGCTCAATACACATCCTGCAAATGGCACTTGATGAAGGTCCTTTTGGCCACCTAAATTTCTCTTGCAATTCGAAGGATGTAACTTCAGAGCCCAGAGATGAAGAGAAGAGGCCCTGAACTGCTAAGAACTTCAGAATTTCCTTCTGCACCCGTAACTTTGCATCAGGTTCCAGTTTAAGATATTTCAAAATACTTGGAAGGGATTCCACCACCCAAATTTTTAAAAAGTCTGAATTCCCCATTGCACTCCCTGAATCCTTATCCTCTAGTGAGCCTATTTCTGAATTGTCATCAGTTGTCTGGCTCTGATCTGAAGGTTCCTCCAAAGTCTGACCTCCATCCAGAAACATGTCCATCAAATTCTGAATAAACAACATGTAGCCTGCCTCTGTTTTGAACTCTGACATCAAAGCCTTAATTGTTTTTGTTCTGGTAATGTTATCAAATTTACCATTGCTATGTTTTTGTAAAGCCACTATGACCGAAACCCTTCTGACATCATCATTTCCAACCCAATCAGTTAATTGTTTAAGAAAATGCTCAGCAACTTTATACAGCCAAGTGTCTTTGGTTGAAAGTATATCCATTATGCACTGAACAAGTTTGTAAGATAATACAACCGGGACAAAAGATGCAGGTAGCCTAGGGAGGAGTAGAAGCACAATATCAAATGCCAGGTGCTTACGATCATGAGATGATGGAAGAAGTGATCCCTCAATAACAACCTCACAAAAATTCTGAATACTCTTTGCAGTTTCTTCTTCAGAAGAGCTAGGCTTGCGACTTTTTTTATGCTTCTTAAGAGAATTAGAAGCTGATAACATATCTTCAGCTTGCAAAACAGTGTCAGGTAAAAGGATATTTACCAGGAAAGGCCACAAGCTGTGAACTCGAGGCTGACAGAATGTTGACTCCTGCAATTTTCAAACCCAAAAAGAAAAAAGAATATTTGAGTATGTTGTATATTTTGTTCTTGCACGATATTATTTGACTAGTTAACTTGCACAGATATTTATTTGATAATCACCTTCACACAGTTAACAAGTGAGGACAAGTGATTCGAGGAAAAAAGTTTGCTAGGGCTAAATGGATGTGGCAGCATATTTCCAAATGTCATGCTATCAACAGAAATTTTCTCCCGAATTTTCAAGGCTAAAAGCAGAGCATCAGGATTCCCAACAGCTGTGGCTTCATCAAACCACTCACAAAGACCAGGAGTCTCAAGTATATGACTTAACACAGCCTCTGCTGGAAACTGCAATCACAGGAGACCATTAAGAACATCAAGAGGTATGAAATCAATTAGCAGATACATTGCCCATATGCACACAATGAGACACATTTTAATGAGTAGAGAACAATCTAAAGTAAAAGAAACTCCAACAACTTCAAAAAGGCACAAATGTGAACAATGGAAAGAAAGACAAGGCTAATGTGCCACTACCTGCCAAGCCATAAAAAAATATGAACATCTGCCCTTTTTGCACTTCCATTCTATTTTCAAACTATTTATGATTTATACTTGGATTCACATGAACTTTACCTTTATCAGAGAAGACATTTGAAACAAAGGATTCATATAACCAACCCCAATTTGGAATTACAGGTACGATTGCTCAGCTGTTGTTACTGTTGTTGACATATGATCAAAGACTACCGCAAGGTAAGATAGCATTAACTTGCTAATTTCAATAACACATCAAACATACAAGTTATCATTCCTAATAAAAGAAAGTTAATTTCTGTTCAGTGCTAGTTCATGATCAGGTATCAAAACTGCATAATGAAGCATAAAATGAAACCAAGACACAAAATAATTAAGCATAAATGTGCAATCAGTTTCCTTAGCAATAATATTAAGATACCTTTTCAACCAAATTTAAAATAACTGCAACTGCAGGCTCTTGCAAATATCGCTTTTTCGATGCAAGGAAGACAAGATTACTTGTGAATTCCTTGATGACTGGAGTTCTTTGATCAGACATCCACTCTTTAGTCAGTCTTCCTGATTGAGCAATGGCACCATAAGCAAATAATCGACCTAATAGACAATCCCTTACTTCCTGCAGCGCACAGGTAATTGATTTAAGAAACTTTTACATGACAAAAAAATTCAACACACCATATAATGGTTGTTGCTTACCTGACCCTTCATTGACGAAGAAATTTCTAAAGTATTGACTATTAGTTTCAGTAATGAGTCCACTTTGATGCTAGGAATTCTACCAACTACCATAGTCAACCCAACTGCAAATCCCTGTCTTGCACACTGGAAGAGCAAAGCCAAAACTTGCATTAAACGGAAGTTAAGACAATGACCACATGTATAGAAGCCTAAGTAACTTTATTTTCAACAATATAAGCTATAATGCAGGGTACATCACACAACTCCTACTAATTCATTGAAAACTTACAAATTTTCAAGAAAAAATAATAGTAAAAGAAAAGAGATAATCTTTCATAAGTAACACCAGCAAATGTCCCTTCAAACTGTCATCAAACAAAAATAAGTTTGAAAATGATAAAACATGGATCACGTTAAGGTAAATTTGTAATACCTACACAATTAGAATCTTTCACAAGCCCAAGTGAACTACCACTAACAATTGCAGTGCCTACATTTAATTCATGAAACGTGAGAGCAAACAAGTATGATCTATATTCTGGAGTTGTACTAGCAAATAACCAAAGTGATGCTTAATAACCAGTATCAGCTGAGGGCCTAAAATTTAAAGCACAGCCACTTCTATGGATTGAAAGAAAGATTTTACTCCCAACAATTGAACTTAACAAATATCCCACAGTGAAATCACAATGCAAAATTAAATGAAAGAAGTTCATACATAAATAACTTTGACAATGAAGAAGTTAAAGACTGTATTGAAAGGATCATACCTCCCTTGATGATGAAGCTCCACGAATAAGCCTACGCACAGCATATCTCAAAGAAGGTGCACAATTATTCAAGCCATCATCTTTTTCAGCTTCCAATTTCAACCCACCTTCAATCAATTCCTTGTTTTCAATCATTTCATACGCCTTTTGAACTTCTGTTAACTCTGTCACCAATCTTTCAACTGCAGCTTCCCTTGTAGAAACATCTGCAGATGCCAAGTCCTTAAAAACATCAATATGAAACTCAGGCAACCCACTAGTGGAAGAAGTCATGGTCTGCTCTCTAGTTTCACTAAATTTCTTATCCGATTCCATTGGTTTAGGTTTTGATTCTTCATTTTGAGAAGCAAGGCGGCGCCTTTCTTTGTCCATCTCTTTTCTTTCTTTTCTCCTTTGCATATTGAGCTTCGTACTAGGAGCAGCTGAGGAGCCAGCACCAGCTGCAGAAGCATCCCCATGTTCTGTTTCTACTTTGTTTTCCTTTCCCTTCTTAATTTTCTTGTTTGCAGGACTAGAAATTCGTACATTATCAGTATCTGAATCCAACAAGTCGCCTACTTCCTCAACAGGAACGCAACTGCTTCTTTTCTTGCTTCCCATTTAATCCAATAAAATAATCTATTATACAAGAACACAATAAAAATGAAAATCAGACAAATATGTATATATAATTAATAATTAAAAACTTTGCTCCATTGATCACTAGACTGAGCTAGCTTCAATTTTTTTTTTAAAAAAAAGAAACAAATTGACAGTATAAAAGTTTTATGCTTTACGTTTCGAAGGACATAAATTTGAAAATGGGATGGAAAAGAAATAAGGTAAACCAATATGTACCTATAGTATAGGTAGAAGTTGAACAATAAGTGTGATTGGTTACAGAAGTCTTGCTGTTGTTTTAGGAAGCGGCAATAAAAATAACCCTAGCACGTTGAGGAAGAAGAAGAAGACAGAGGCTTTGCGGCGCGGGTTGTACACAGTTCGATTCGGTTTTTAATACCGAGTCGAACCCAAAAAGAACCGACGGACATACGTGATTTTCCAATAAAATCTACTTATTTAAAAAATAAAAATAAAATTATATCAACAGTTAACTCTTTTATTGAGCTACGGAAAAAACAATACTAACGATGCCATTGTTTTGTAGATTACCCAAGTAGAAAGAAAGAATCGAGTTTAGATTTCAGATTTGAGAATGGAGGGATGATTTTGTTGTTTAGGTTAGGGTTAACTTTAAATATTTAAATCTGATCCAATGGATGAGAAAAATAGAAAGTTTCCATGGCTAAGATTCGTAAATAATAAATCACTATTATTATGTCTCAACATTTTTATTCAGAAGTGAATTTATTATTTTTGAAATTTAGTTTGCAATGCCATTGGCCAGACTGTGATTACAATAATTTTCTTTTTTTTTGGAATTTTTTTTCCTTTATATTTAACTTTATTAATTTAATATTAAAATTGAATTAAATCATATTTTTTTACATTTTAAATATGATAATATTTTAACTATTTTAAAAAATATATATAATAAATAATTTTAAATGGCATATTATTTAAATAAAAGCGATTAATTATTAATATTTTTATTTTTTTAATCGGTAAATTACGTTTTTTTATTAAATTAAAATTTGAACTCAATGCATCATCTTAATCATTTAAATTACCTTAATCATTTAAATTTAAATTATAAGTATTTTATTTTTTAATATTTTTATTGATAAATAATAATAAATTTATTAAAAATAATAGAATCTAAACACATTGAATTGATAAAAAGTAAAAAAAGAAATATCTTCGTGTTAATAAAATTATTTATAAATTTTGAAAAAAAAATTAGAAGTACAGAAATGTTTTTAAAAAAATGAAAAATTGGAGGATAGGATCATCCATGTGATCATCCTATATTTCATGAATATATAATACACAATACAATTCAGATTAATTAGTTAGAGATAGATGAGATTAAAATTGTAGTTAATATATCTTTGTACATAGTCTATCAGCTACAATACAACCCGCGGGTGATATTTCTGGTTTCTAATATGAAAGCTTTATCGTTGTTCATGTATACCCGTAAAAGAAACGACGGATGAAGCTTTCTTGTTGAAATGAGAATCAACGGTGATGAGGGCAAGGCAAAGTAAAGATCCAGGTTGAAGGAGCAGCTGGAGACCAAATTTTCGATTTACACTTTCTTTTCATACTACCTTATTATATGCAAATGTGATCAATTTCAGTATTTCGCCTGCGTGCGCATGTATGAAAGTACTCGATCAAGCAGAAATCTACAGTCTTAACAATACTGTTCTGAAAAAAAAAAATAACAATATTGCTCATGAATAGTAAAATTTGAACTGCTACGTTGAAGGACTTGATCAGACAACAAAAAACAAATTGAAGATCCCTTAAATTTTGGTTATTAATGTACTACTAAAATGGGCTTACCCCTCTGTTTTGTGAATAAACAAAATCAGCCTCTTGTTTTAGATACAAAAAAGCTAGGGAGAGCAAAAAATTATAAAACAACTATCAGTCTCACTTCTTCACTTCCTCATACTCTGCCTCAGGAGCCTGCTCTCCCCCCTGCGATCCACCCGATGCTCCACCCGATGCACCACCGTCACTGCCACCGCTTCCCTTGGACATGTGCTCTCCGATCTTGGAGACAGCTTTGTTTGCAGCATCAAGCTTGGATTTGATCTCCTCAATATCATCTCCACCAACTGCTTTCCTCAAATCTGCAATTGCATCCTCAATCTCCTTGGCAACTTCAGAAGGAATCTTGTCCCTATACTCGTTCAAACTCTTCTCAATGCTATAAATTGTGGTGTCTGAACTATTTTTAATGTCAATCAACGCCTTTCTCTCTTGATCTTTCTGTGCAAATTGCTCAGCTTCCTTCACCATCTTCTCAATCTCATCTTCTGAGAGACCGCCAGATGACCGGATGGTGATCTGTTGCTCTTTACCAGTGGATTTGTCTTTAGCAGAAACGGTAACAATACCATTGGCATCAATATCGAATGTGACCTCAATTTGAGGCATGCCCCTTGGAGCTGGTGGAATACCCACTAGTTCAAACTCTCCCAAAAGCTTGTTGTCTGATGCCATTTCACGCTCACCTTGGAGCACCTTAATTCCCACCTGGGTCTGATTATCAGCTGCAGTTGAAAAGACCTGAGGTCCAAGAAACAACAGTCAGATGCATAAACTAAACCATTACTGTATTGATTTGAACATGCGAAGCAACAACAATTAGCTTTAACAGACTTCTAAACCAAGAAAAGATACGTCTACAAAGCAGTTTCCAATGATCAAACAATAAATTTAGCAACACAATCTTACCTGACTCTTTTTAGTAGGAATTGTGGTGTTCCTGTTGATCAACCTAGTGAATATCCCGCCAAGGGTCTCAATACCAAGAGATAGAGGAGTGACATCAAGAAGAAGCAACTCTTTGACATCTCCACGAAGGATGCCACCCTGGATTGCAGCTCCTAAAGCAACTGCCTCATCAGGATTTACTCCTTTGCTCGGGCTCTTACCAAAGATCTCTGACACTATCTCTTGAACCTTTGGAACCCTGGTCATCCCTCCCACAAGAAGAACCTCATCAACCTCTTTGGTGGATATGCCAGCATCCTTCAAACAGTTCTTGCATGGGTTTCTGGTCCTCTCAATCAAGTGATTTACCAAAGCTTCAAATTTTGATCTGGTTAATGTAATGTTAAGATGCTTTGCACCTGAAGCATCAGCTGTGATAAATGGCAAATTGATATCAGTTTGGGCAGTTGATGAAAGCTCTATCTTAGCTTTCTCTGCTGCCTCCCGAAGCCTCTGTAGAGCAAGCCTATCTTTGGTTAGATCAATTCCTTCAATTCTCTTGAATTCACTAACTAGATAATCCAACAAAGCATTGTCAAAG
The DNA here is from genome assembly GCA_948099555.1 of Croton setiger. Classification (NCBI taxonomy): domain Eukaryota; kingdom Viridiplantae; phylum Streptophyta; class Magnoliopsida; order Malpighiales; family Euphorbiaceae; genus Croton; species Croton setiger. Next base: position 28,017 of record CANUEY010131657.1, read on the forward strand.
TCCTCTCCACCCAAGAATGTGTCACCATTGGTTGCTTTCACCTGCATGAGGACCATTTATCAACTTAAGACCATGCTAATAACTTCATTCAAAATTCAATGAACAATTAAACCATAAAACCATGCGAAATCATCAAAAAGCATTCAAAACGTACCTCAAATACACCATTAGATATTTCCAAAATCGAAACATCAAATGTCCCACCACCAAGATCAAAAACTGCAATTAAACCCTCCTTGTTGTTCATACCATAGGAAAGCGCAGCAGCAGTGGGCTCATTAATGATTCTCTGCACATCAAGACCAGCAATTCTCCCAGCATCTTTTGTTGCTTGTCTTTGAGCATCATTGAAATAGGCTGGAACTGTGATCACAGCTTTTGTAATTGTCTTCCCAAGGTAAGACTCTGCAGTTTCTTTCATCTTCGTCAAGACAAAAGCTCCAATTTGGCTAGGGGAATATTGCTGCCCATTAGCCTCAACCCAGGCATCTCCATTTGGTGCCCGTACTATCTTGAATGGGACCATTTTCATCTCTTTTTGGGTTTGAGGATCATCAAACTTCCTACCAATTAACCGCTTTGTTCCAAAAACTGTATTGGTAGGGTTGGTCACAGCCTGACGTTTTGCTGGAGTACCCACAAGTAGTTCTCCCTTCTGATTGAAGGCAACCACTGAAGGGGTGGTTCTAGATCCTTCAGAATTTTCAATGACTTTGGGATTCTGCAAAAAATTATAAAACCATCAGTAATCAGATAAACAATGAAAGAGCAAATAGAACTGTAAGGGATATTCAATTTTCTTACCTTCCCCTCCATGACAGCAACACATGAATTAGTAGTACCCAAATCGATACCGATAACATCATTACCAGCAGGCTTAGAACTGCAAAATAAAGAAAACACCAATGATTCGGCTATAACAGCAATCTCATAATAAACATTAGCACTTCAAAAAATAACTAAATTACCTGAAGGCTCTTGAAAAACCTGTCCAGCTGTTTCCCAGATTAGATGGACTCCATGATGGTTTCACATTACCGGTCAACTGCACAAGCAAATACAATTAACAAGTTTTATCAATTCAAATCATCATACATAATTCAGCACCACAACACATATTGTTACGTTCTAGAATAAATAACAACTTGGTATAACTAACAAATATCATCCAAAAATTTCCTAGCATCGAAGTACAAAAAAGCTCCAAATAATCAATCCAACATTAAAAACAAATGCAAATCCTGGAAATGAAAAATATATCAAGCAATTAAAATCAAACAGAAATCCGATCCGAAACCATAATATCAAATACCAAAATAACAAAATCGAATAAGTATACATAAACAAGATGCAACTCAGATCACCGAAACAGGTAAAATACTATACTATAGCAAATAAAAGTAGCAAATTCAAGGATGATTCCAGAAAATGAAAATAATCATAAATTTTAAAAACTCACAACGGAAAATTTAATATAAAGCTAACATATAGAGACGATCTAAAAGCACAATGAGAAGGAACGAGAACGTACACATTTATAAGCAGAGATAGGGGCGGAGGCAACGTCACGGCGTCGCAACGTGCGTAAAAGAGCTGCGGTGGCCATCTGTTGATCGCAAGTGTATGAGGGACAGGAAATGGGAGCGAGAGCAATGCGTTGCTTTAAAAATAGAGGTTCGCAGGGTTTAGGGTTTTTGGCGTACCCTGTTAATTTTATGAGGATTGAGGCGTAAATGGGACGTTCTAGCTGAAGATAGAAGGTTCTAGACGCCAATGGCTTAACCTAACCTAACTTTACCTCTGGTCTTGGGTTTCAGAAAGCCCAAAAACTTATACGATGACGTTTCATACACTCAGAGTGCCAACGACGTCGTCTTAGTGTTTGAAGTGTAGTATTATTTCTGAATTCTGGTAATACTAGCGGTTGAGAATTGGACAACGGTTCCCTCTGTCCTGTTCTGCCACGTAGTTCATAAAAAAAAGTGGATGCCTTGAATAAAACTTTTAAATTATAAATAGAGTTTCTTTCTATGGACTTAAATAATTAAAATATAGAAAGGTTTGATGAAAATGCAGCACATTTCCTTCTCCAACCGTTTGTATTGGCCACATTAAGTAATTCCACAATTGCATTGATGCAGTGTAATGGAGTATAGATTAATATATTAAACCAAATTTTGATACAAACGTTATATACAATAAATAGAACATTATTTTTTTTCAATTTATAAAGAAATAAAAATATAATTAATGATAATTTCAATTAAAATAATTGAATTTAATTACTCATTTTTGTCTAAAAAAATTAAAAATAATATTAGTATGTAAAACTATAAACCAATAACCGAAAAATCATAATACATCTATATTCTAATTCTAAGCCATAAAATTAATCCGTTAGTTGTGAAAATAAAATATATATAAATAAAAACTTCATAAAAAAATATCTATCTATCATCTAAAACCAAAATAAAAATTAATAAATTTTCCATATTATACCACTTAAAATAAAAATATTACAAAAAAATATATATCTGAAAACGAGGAGTAATTTCCTGCATACGCATTTGTAGTTAGATTATGGTGTTTTGAAAAGGCGAGGACGCCTCCCACAGGGATCCAAACACCAAATTACAAATGGATATTACATTAACATAGAAAGATAAATGTTATATCCTGTACAATGTGCAGATGGGGTTCTAACAGTGTGTATAAGGTTAGTAATTACAACTTAAGGAAAAATACAAGAATCAAGAGAAACAAAAGATTCACCTCTTGTCTAGACTAGGAACAACAGATGCTTAAAAGAACATCAGTTTCAGAAACAAGGGGTCAGCACCATCATTGGCAATTATAATATATATGTAAAGGACTCAATAAGATTACTTCTGTATCAGATTCGAAGATAACCCCCTCTTTCGTCTTCTGCACGAGTTGTTCTATAGATGAAAGCCTTCCTGTTAAGGGACCAGCTTCTTTTTAATGCTCTCCTACTCCACCATGCAGTTAGATGAACATAGAGTGTAGGGAAAAGGAAACAAGCAAGCAGCAGAATCACCATTACCAAACACAGAAACATTACATTTTGGAAACCGTCTTTCAGTTCTGGGTCCCTTTGCGTTGTCCATGGAACTCCTCCCACATTCATACCAAATACTGTCAACAACATCCAGAACGTGTAATTAGATACTTCTCAAAATCATGCTTCAACGGACCTTAAAGATTATAAGGATAAGAAACATTTTACCTCCAGTAATTACAGACAATGGAAGGAATATAATGGAAAGGAATGATAGATAATACAGTTTCTTGTTTATTTGCTCAGACTGCCAGCTATCTAAACCTGCCTGAATTGCCGATATTCGATTTGCAATAAACCCCACATTTTCTTTTAGCCTCCTGAACCGTCCAACTAACTCTTCCAGGGAGTTCAGGTCTTCAGTCGCAAACCATCTTTTTGAAGCACATTTTTCTTTTACTCGCGGAAATACTTGCTCCCCATATGCAATCACCTAATTCAGTTCAAATACAAGGTTTTAGTGCATTTTATTCAGTTCCATATGTTTCAGAGCTAAACAAAATTTTAAAAAATAATTACATCCACTTGAATTCCCTAAAATGGTAAAAGCACATCATGTGGCTAAGAATCCAGTCACAATGATATCGATGAAGGTTGAGTGAAAAAGAAACCTTCATGGTCGTTATGGGAGGCGGTGTTCTAAGTCTAAATCCATGATATAGAGATTAGAATTTTAAAATATTGAACACAATTGATCAAAGGCTTCATGCTTCATGGATTCATCTGTTATGTTTCTGGACTTAAATTCACACACTTAAATCTAAGCAGCCTATTATGGTTGATTATGAAGCAACTTAAGATGTTAAATTCCTTTTCCTATATATATGTTCCTAGTTAGGACATTATAAAATTAAGCAGAGAAACTACCTGCAGCAGACGCTGCAGATTGAGATGCATCTTGGGGAATCTTCTATCATCTAGCATTTGTTTCTTCACTGTAAAACTCCCTGCAACTTATTGCAAAATCGATGTTAGCTTCAACCCAAAAGTTCAAAATAGAACATGGATAAGAAAACAGTAGCAACATGAACTAGAAAAAGGGCAGAAAAGGTAGGGATGCCAAAATTGGTATAAACTATCAAGTTCCTAATGTTAAAAGCATCAATTAGCAAACCAAATTAATTTCTGCAGATTAACTTAAATTTTCTTGTCATGATATCTTAAGAAGTGTTTACTTAATTCAGACACCATAATTTATTCAGGTTCATTCTAAACTACTAATTATAGTTTTCAGCTAACCTATCATTCCAAAGTAGCCTATAATCTTCCAAACTAAGCAATCATTACTAGGCAAAGAATAACAAGTATTACATATGCATTTGGTACAGAAAATATCTGAAAATGGCAGATATTATGTTTGGTGGACAGAACAATCTATCTGACCATAGGCTAGTTACAATAATATACATCAGAAGAGAAAATTAGTGTTATGCTCATAAAATGATCTTTAAAACCAAATAGCATGTATAAGTATATATCCATATTTTTTTATTCTTTCAACCATCAGAAACCTGTAACCAAAAGGACTTTGAATTAAAATATCAGTCAAACTGTATTTCAAGCATATTTTTTGAAGCACACTGTCTTGTACCAGGTTAAATCTATGAATCACCAAACAGATTTTTTACTTGTTCTCACAATTCTTATCATGAATGATTGAACATAAGTTGCCGCTGTTTTCTGAAATAATAAACTAAGAATCTTCTAGATTGATACATAAAACAATAACCACTTTAGAATAATAAGAAAAATGTTGCGGATATATGAGCATAAAAGAACCATACATTTTCAATTATACAAGGAAATTTATATTTTACCTTTGTCAAGTTCAATTTCCACAGAGTCCAGCTCTATCTCAAGTTTAGTCACTATATCTTGAAGGTGATCAACATGTGTATCAACAATGTGAACAATAAGATTTGAGATGGATCTCGGAACTGGATTATCAGCCTCCTCGGAATGATTCATTGTCAGTAAGAACTCAAGAACATGCTCTTTAATCACAATTCCACTGCGTTCCTTCTGCTCATCTCTATTGTAAGAGGAAGTCTCCACACTAGGAATCTCCGAAAGTAGAGATTGACCAGTTGGTGAGAAACCTAATCTTGGCACACGGCCTAATGACACAGTAATTACTGAATTCTCAGTAATTCTAGCAGCTAATCTGAATGTAAAATCACTACAAGCAGGACCTGGAGAATTAACTCTGAACACTAATGCTCCATCAACATGACCACAATAAGGTCCATTGCTAACAAGTGTTAAAATGTCTTGGAGCTTCAAAGGAGGGCAAAGCACGTCAATGAGGCATTGAGCAGACATTGAAAGCTTTTGACCACCTTTTGGGAGTTCCACATGGTACCAACAGAATTCATTTCCTCTACCTTCTGCAAGATCCCACTCTTTGCTATAAAATTTCCCATATCCATCAAATATATAGGCTTTCTGTCTCACCATACCCGGAAAACGAGATCGATAGAATGGGGCAGCAATGAGAGGGGTATCCCCAGAGGTGTTTCTATACATTTCCTCTGCTTCCCCACTCCTACGTGAATGTTCCTTAGCTAAATCCATAGTTGTAAGACTTTTCTTGTATCTTAACAATCAATAAATAAAATGCTAAAGCAATCAAATTGGCTAAAAGAATTGAATTCGTCTGTTTTAAAAGTTCCCTTCCTATTCAATTATAACAATTTAGCCAGTAAAGGAACCAAACTCATAGTTCTTTACCTAATTTGCAAGAATCCCAATAATGCTTAGCCAGAAATTTCCAAGATTCCAGATTCACAATCCACACAGAAAGCATGTAAAAATAAATAATGAAGTTCAATCTTTCCGCCTAACATGAAATATAAAATTAAAGAAAGCCAAAGCAAAAGAACACCATCGAAGAAAACAAATGCTTTACCTGAAAAGCCAGATAAAGAAATTAGCCAAAATCACCAAAGACCAACAAACGAGACCAGATAAGAAAAACCCAGAAACCTTCTTGTAGCATTTGGTAGTAATAATAGAAAGAGAGGGGGGCTAACGACCAGATAAGCGAGGTTGAAATCTTCAAAAAGAATAATATAAAATTCTCCAAGAGTTATAGAATTTTTTGAATTAGGAAATGTCCGGCGATTACAAAGACGTCAACAGGTGTGGTTGCGATTTCTCAGAAACTTCCTATTGAAAATCAGGATGGTAACGTCATGTTCCTAGCAAAGAATATTATAAAAAGATATTAGCGGTAGTTGAAAGATTGTTTGATTTTATTGATTCTTGAAGGCAGTGTTGGTGCTAAAATATAGGAGTTTTTTTTTAAACAAAGATAATATCGGAGTTATATTTATGTATGTTTATTTTTTTTAGATTTCAGTTGCGGGAATAAAAGAAAAATCGTATGACGCAGAAGAGAGAATATTGTGACATATTCTAAAAATACATATGGTTGCATGCTTCAGTATAGAACCTCGCCATACGCCATACAGGACCTGTTTTTGGCGCCTTCTTAAGCATTTCTTTCGTCCATCACTATCTTAATAATTTCTTTGAATCCTTGTCCCTCGTTGATGTCGGTGCCACATCTCTTATGAATGTGAACTCTTTTTTTTTTTTTTTAACCCAATTCTATATACGTTTCATAATAATATTGCAAATTTAATGTAAACTAGCAAGTTTAATTTTGATAGATTAACAATTTTATAAACTTACAGTAAATTAAATTGTAAACTGATTTTAAATTAAAGCGTGAGTATTTTTTGTTTAATTGTACTATCAGTTTTCCCTAATTTAATGCCTAACAATACCATACCCTAGACGTGGCCACGGTCCGGGCCGGGCCACGGTTTGTTAGACATGTAAATTGTAACCGGCGGTTCAGGTTAAACTGGCAATTCGACGGCAGGTTAGGGACCGGTGGTTTGGGGCGGTTAAACCGGCGGTTCGAATACGGTTTGAGGTGGTTAAACCGGTAGTTTGAAAACGGTTTAAGGCGGTTAAATCAGCGGTTCATCCACGGTTCACGGGTTTTAATGGGTCCGGTTCCAAATTTACTCGAACCTGAACCAGCCTGTCATCCGGCTAGTTCAAGTTACGATTCACGCCAGCTCGGTTTGCTAACGGTTCGGGCCGGTTCAAGCAGGCCGGCCAGGCCAAATCGGCCCATGTCCATGTCTACCATACCCTTTTAAGAAATTTTACAACAAATTCAATAGTTAAAGGAAGAATGAAAAATATACATGCAACGACTAATTAAGGCATAATAATTTAACATGATGCAAAAATTCCACTTAAGCAAATCCAAACAAGAATTTATAGTTAAATTAATAATCTTGAATTTCCAAAATATACCAGTAAGTCTTCCCCTTGTTTTGGCTTCCTGTCTAACTGTCCCTTCTAGACTCTATATATGTTAGAGGATCTAACATACATCCCAAAAATGTATAGTTTCTTCACAAAAAATGGGCAAACGTATTAAATATTTGCCTAATCTGATGCCCATAATTTTTATTTTCTCTTTTTATTCTGTCTTATGTTATATAGTTTGTTTAATGATATTCATGATAAAGTTTTGATATGAACAACTAATTAAATTTTATTGTGTAACGTACTCTCTTATATTTTACGTCATAAAACATGCCATTTTTTTTATATATATAAGTGTCATTTTAACTTACACATAAACCTAAACCAATTTAAGCATTCACAGATCAAATAACAGAAGCATAACTCAAAAACTCATACCAAACATATTACAATCCATATTTACATATTGCTCTGTCTGTTTATCCCAAACTCTATTAACATAACATGTAAATTATATACATATGCCAAAATATGAAATTATGCTATACAAACATAGCATAAAGCAAAAACTATATGCAGCAAATACAGATGTCGTGGTGTGAGGGAGAGAGGCCTAGGTTTTAGCTGTACCGACCTGAGCATAAACCAGTGAAGTCTCAATACTTCACTCAAACAGCAGACCTGAAAACACATGATGCGATTTGTGTGAGTCGCATACTCAGCAAGTGCTAAACAAAGCAATATAAAATCACAAACAAGGCATTTCAACGAAACATATCAATATTGTTCAATATCAGGTCATATATAGCATGTTTAACCAAATCCATATCATAAGATACATAATGTCATGACTTTCCTTTTTCTTTAGTTGTGATTAATCAACCAAGTGTTATCTCGGGAATTTCACGGCATATCAGTAACCATAGTTGGCCAGCAAACCTGTAAGACCGGAATATATCGTCGGTCAAAAAGGGATCCGTGGATCAACCTTTATTATGCAGTATACACCAGATCATTCTGCATCGTATAGGACTCGTAGATCTTTCTATAACATATAGGACCAGTAGGCCTTTTCATTAAATCATAGAGAGAACCGTGGTTTTTCAAATGTAAAATCTGCAAACACTGACTACGATAATCACAACAGTCATATTTAAGTCCTGTGAATATGCACTTATAAATCATACTTTCCATGTTGTCATACTTCATATAATCATATGACCGAGTTTCAGTACCGGTTAAAATAATATATATATCATGTGAACCAGATCAAATAACTCAACTGATCGGATTTCAGTACCGACTCAGAAACCACAAACATAGCAATTCATATATCATATATTTCCAATTGATCGGGCTTCAGTACTGGTCCAAACAGCTTATCAAAAACATATAACAACAGTTCAATACCTTATAGATGACCAGACTTCAGTTCCAATCTAAACAGTTCAACATAACATATTTGGCAATATCACAAAGTTCATATCAATATATATAAGTAAGTAGTTTTAGCACTTATCTCACTGCTGTGAACTCGGGTGGCCCTCGAGTTGCTTACCCCGTGCCACTTGAAAACTCGATGTGCCTATAATGCGTAACATAGCAATGATGTTCAAATAACCAAATTAGAAATTCATATATGCTATGATGCATGATTTCATATTTAATATCTAAGTTATTTCCGTTTAAACTTAAATCCATATATTTTCCGATTTGAAACTTATATCATAACATAATAACATATTTGTAAACCTCAATTTATCATATAATAATTATAATTAAGAATAATTATAATTATTAAAACCAAAACCATATTTAAAATAAACTAAACAAATAATTAAAATCAATTTCATACTTAAATTTTTTAACCAAACATTTAAATCTTGATTTTCAGCATCAAAACATCTCAAAATAAACTTCTAACATCAAAAACGGAGTCAGGACGTCAAAATTAGGTTGGAAGAGCTAAAACATAATTTTTATAAAAGTTTCTAGGTCAAAAGTGCAATTAATTAAAATTAAGAGACCAAAATGTAATTATACAAAAATTACCAAAATCTGCTCAGAAGGGCTATTTTGCAAAGCTGCAGTAACTACAAGGGTCGAATTGCAATTATCACATTTAAATTATGCTGGACTAAATTGAAAACAAACTTAAATTCATTCTGGATGGCTAAATTGTATAAACATTTAAAGTTCAAGAGTTCAAAACAGGAATTACCAAAATTTAAGCACCAGAAAGGGAATTTTCACCAAAACGCGAAACCCTTTGTCGTTTCAGCCAGGCTCGCGCGTCGCGCAGGATCAAAAAACGTAGGACAGGTGTGCGTTTTGGCTTCCCCGCAGCAGCCCGCCCACCAGCCTTGCTTGCCACGCCCAAGGCTGGTGGTTTTCTGGCCAACTAAGACCACATTTCTCTTCCTTTACACACCCTCTAACTAACCATCGGAGCCAAATTCTCAGAAACCCTCTGGATAATAAGATACAAGCCCTCAAAGTTGACTCCTCAACTGCTTAACCAGAACCAAGAATCTGCCTAACTCTTAACCCAACTTCTAGCCACTTTTCTGGCCACCTCCGGTGGTTTTCCGGCAAACTAAAACGATCAATCTCTAGACAAACATACCCTCTATAGACCCATACATCCAAAACTCACATAGGCTTCACCAATTGGAAGTTATAACCCTCCAAAATTGGTACCTTAAAGCTGCCTTAGAAACCAGATTTTGAATCAGAATTTGTTTCTCTTTATCCCACGATTTCCAGCCAATTTCTTTCTAACACATCTAAACACCTCCTAAACTACAATAGGTTTGAAGATTTCCCAAAGGTTTCTCTCTTTTCTCTTTCTTTTCTTCCTTTCTTTTCCTTTTTCTTTCTTTCTTCTTCCTCTCACCTTCACCTACGTTTTTCCTTTCTATTTCCCACTGAACCAGACTTATTTTGCCTCTCCAGCTCATGCATAATCTATCCAAATCATGTCCAGTAGCTGCTCATGACTTTAGCCAACCAAAACCTATCCAAAAATGCTTTAAACCTTACTTAAGATTAAGGTTTCTTAATTAACTTCCTCCAAATCATTCAACCTCTCTTTCTAGCCTATAATCTCATTCCAGCACTCATTTCAGATACATTTTGGTGTCAAAATAATATGTAGAACGCGTGTCTGAAGTTTCGTAAAAATCAAAATCCGAAAAGTGGTCGCGGTTCGCTCGGTGGCCTAAACCGAGTCCGAAACTCGACGATTTTTACGGAACCAAAACCGTACGACATTGTCACAAAATAGGGTTCCAAAACTCTTTAAATCATATTCATAAACATGTCAAAACATATCAAAATCATTTGGTTCATATTTTACGCGATTTCGGCATTTTCCGATTGCGCGAGTCCGAAAACCCTAATTAGCTCCGTTTGTGTCTTTCGACGGCAAACGAGCCTATAACATAACTTGTTTTTCTTATAAAAATCATATATTATCATATTCAAATTATATAATCCATAATTAACTTGATTATCAAATTAAATCATGATGCATTTTTAAGAAAATCCACATAATGCATGAAAATTACGTCAGAACGACGTAGGGTTTAGGGTTGGAATGTCATGCATTCTAAAAATTCATATTTTTAGAAAATAATTATCAAAATATTCACTTTTTAATTATAAACAAGATTTAAATAGTTTATAAACAAAATAAAATATAGAATTTTTAACAATTAAAAATTAAAATATGATATTTTTAAAATTAAAAGTACAATTAGGCTAAAAGTTATTTCATTTGAGCTCTTTTTTTAAAATGGTTAAAAAAAACTAGTGAAAAGTGCCAAAAAGATAAAAATATTAGCCAAAACGACTATTTACAGCTGTTAAGAACGAAAAATTACAGATAATAGTTGAAAATATATTTTTTTGAATGAATTATGATTTAGTGTCCGTATTTTGAGTATATTAGATATTTTAGTACCTCTCTTTAAATATTATATTTTTTAGTCTATATATTTTGTGGCCATGAAAATATACAATATGGTGTTTAAGAAAAAATTCATATTAGTAATTTAACGAAATTTTTTTTTTTACAGAAAAATTAAAGTGTTTAATAGTTATAAAATATAGGAACTAAAATGTATGATATTCAAAATAAAGAGACTAAAATATTTAATATATTCAAAATACATTGACTAAATTATAATTTACTTTAATTTTGTTTTTTTGCTTCAAGTTTACAAATGGTATCGAATAGGTTTATGATTAATTTCAGATGATATTCTTAATTTAAGAAACATATTGTCCTATTTTCCCAAATATCAAATATATGTTCTATTTAGTATTTACTAAAGTTATTTTCATTGCACCATTAAAGATTTGGGCCTTCCTTTTTGCAATAGTAACTAGGATTTTGGTTTTGTACCTGTTTCAGTACTTCACTATTTGGGAAAGGGAGAATTTTTAAATCCCATGAGTTGTTGTGAAGCTCATCAGACTCAAAGTAGCAATAATTTTGTGTGGATTGCCATTGAATTGTTGATTTCATTATTTTTTACATTTGGTAAAAGAATTGCTTTTTGTTGAACATTATTAATAAAATTCAAAGCTTAATTATTATATGTGGAAAAATATTGTAAGAGAAGACTACCAATATATCACTTTCACTATTTTCCCATTTTTCTAAATTCTCTTATTTTTATATTTATTCTCTGTTTTTCTTATTCTTTTTATGTCAATGATAAATATATATAAACAGTTTCTAAACATATTATAAACAAAATGAATAAGAAAATTTTAAATATGATTCTTTTTAAGTTACAAATATAATAGGGCTAAAACTATTTCCATACTTAAATGGGCCTACAAAATTCAAAGAAAATTTTGCTCATTTATTGATAATAATGCAGAAGGGTGATATAAGTAAAAATAAATAAAATTAAAAATTGAGTATTTTCTTTTAAGATGATTTTTTTTTTTTTTAAAAAAAGCATCCCTGATACTTTCTTTTTGTTGAAAATTCATATAGTTTTGGATGGGTATTGATTTTTTATAAATAAAACTATTATTGAACTTTTTAAAAAATTGCATATTTTTAATATTATTCTAAATAATAAGTTTGAATCATTTATCATTTAATTTTTTTTTTAAAAAAATTCAGTGTAAAATAATATATTCCCTCCTCGTTCTATTTATACAGGTAAATGATGTTTTTTTCTTCTTGTTTAACTTAATTTTTAGATTGATCATATTTTTATTTGTTTTCACACAAACTTTCAGTCAATTAAACTATCAAAACCACACCAATTGATAAATTCGCATATTAAAATAGAGAATAAATGATTTCAAAAAATTAAAGACAAATAAAAAAAATATAAATAAAACATAAAAAATTTCATATAAATGAAATGGAAGACTGACTAAAAATTACCGGAATTTCAGGACCTCAAAAATTTTGGAACTAGTCCCGAAATCATTTGAACTTAAAAATGGGACGATACCGGACCAGTTCTAAAAAAAAAACCAAAATATCATATTTTTTTTCCAGTTTGATATTTTAACGGTAATTACTCTTGACAAAGCTAATAATTGATTAAAGAGATTTTTTGGAAGTAGCTGATTTATTAAAATTTTATAAACTGCTTTCTTGAATTATTAGTGATAAATAGAATACTATTTTATGTTTAATTTATATATTGTTGCAGTTGTCAGTATCTAACTAAATCTGTCATAAAAAAAGAGTAAATTTTATTTGTTAGTGGAGGTATTTTTTTCTTTTATCTTTTGGGATTGATTGTAATAATAACGTGAAATATGAATTTATTTTGCATTATACATGTCATGATACTCTAATAAATGAAAATTACAACTAAAGAAATGTAAGTGAAATTGAAAATGTCCAAATTTTTTTTAATAGGCACATTAAAAACAAAGATAATTAGATTTTCTAATAGAAAATTCGTTGAAATAATGACATTTAAATTTAGTTAAAAACTATGTCGTTTTAGGTATAGGTTTAATATATTTATTTTGGTTTCAGTTTTTTTTCCCCAGTTTCAGTTCAGATGTAGATTCCGGTTCAGTTCTAACAAAAGAATCGAAATTGAAAAATATTATTTTAAAGACGGATCCAAATTTCTGAATTTTTTCGACTCCGGTTAAATATGGTTTTGTATTCCGGAGTCAAGTGGAAGATGTATCATACATTAAAAATAGTATTAATTAATAGATTAGAAAGAAAGAAGTGGAAAGTCAGATGTGTGGATGGTGATGGGATAATTATAAATTGGAATCTATTTTGTAGAAGATTCTGTATCTTAAAAAAGTGGATTGAATGACTTTACCACAAAATCAAGTTTGATTGAATCATCCCATTTCAATTAAAATACTCTAAACATTTACTTTAATGTCTGTCAATTAGCTGTAGCTATTTTACTATTTTGTTTTAATTTTTGATGGGATTAGAATTTGACAGCCAAATTGGTGTTGACTTTTGCAGTCAAAAACTTTAGGCTTCAGATTTCTATGATTCCGTTTTAAGTTTTTCCATTGCCCCACCACGTCCCTATTCCTTCTTTTTTTAATATTATATTTACTATATACAAACTTTTAAGAAACATGCGTTTGTGGAAAAAAATAAAATTGAAATAATAAAAAAAGGAAATATGTTATATGTATACACTTGATGTTACTTAATTATTATTATTATTTTTAAAGATAAAGCTCAAGTATAAATGAGTAGTAACAGAATGGTGCTTTGAATTATGAAGCCAGTAGTTATATTAAATTAATCAACAAGCTACGAGAGTTGACTAAATTTACATTCCAATTCACACTCAAGTGGAGGAGTATAGGCATTCCGACGGTTAAAATGGTGTTAGAACATGTGCAATGCTAAGTTCCTCCCATTTTGTTAGACTAAAATTAAATAGGCTTATATGCATTGGATAGCTCAGTAAATATATGGATGATAATCGAATTACATTCATTGAATACTTCATTAAATATAGAGATTAACCCATGTCGATACCATTTTATTATAAAAAAACCAATATAAATGACAAATGGCAAGGAAATATATATATTACCATTTCTATTTAAATTATGTCGTTATAAACAAATGACTTTTTTTTTTTAAAAAAAAAATTAACTTAATTATAGTTATAAATATTATATATCTTAGTATTTTAAGTGCAAAATTCATCCATAATCTCTCATTTTGAATACTGTACCAGCACCTATCGATCTTGGGAAATAACCAGATATTAAATTAGAAAAGTTTAATTTCAATAAAAAATGAAGATTAGAATTAAAATGATTAATTTTAGAAATTTGAAATTAAGGAGTTATAAAGAATTAACTTGTTTATTATAAAGTAATAGTAGTAATCATGCGTAATAATCCAAATACTTAAAATTAAATAGTATTTGATGGGATGAAGTTAGCTTTCCTAATTACGGTATAATTATAATTCATATGTATCTAAACAGTACTAAAATTCTATGAAATATATATATAGATTTGAAAACCAAGTACAGCCCTACCCAAAGCAAACTAGAGCTTTGCGATTAGTAAGGGCTAATTTATACTTTGCACACATGTGTACACACTACATGAACATATTGACATATCATTCATTAAAAATTATATATGGTGATTATAATAGAAGCCAAATCTATTTACAATGTTTCCATGAAAGTATAAATCTATGGGCATTAAATTAAAAATTTTAGTTGAAATAATAAAATCATATAAAAAGAGCCTCTAAGAATATACAATAGCGGTATTTTATTTGTTTACCAAAATTATTATAAGAGAGGAAATAATTCAAAGATGAGAGCCAACCTGTTTAAAATGCAAAGTATATAATAGGTCAATTTGGGGCTAGAGGTAGAAGCCAGTGGTATCTCCTATCAAGTCCCTTAAATTAAGAAGCGGGTTTAGAGGAAATTTTGTAGTATTGAAAATGAAATTATTAATAAAGTAACATTTTCTTCCTTTTCATATCTATAGATAATATAAATATAGATAGATTATAGATATGTTATTTATGGTTATTTATATTTTATTCAAATTCCCAATTATAATTCTTGCTTAAAGTTTTCTTTTTAAAAAAAAAAAAAAAATTGGCAAAATTTTGTAAAACAGGATATAAAAATAAAAAAGGAAAAAGGAACTCGTAATAGGATTAATAGGTTTAAGTCTCCGTATGATTTCTAACCTTAATTCATAAGGTTTTTTCAAATTAGGAAAAACATAAAACATAAAAAAATGGAAAAGCAAAGTATTAATAGAAAATTAACAAAAATTTTATATTAAATAAATAGTTTTATGCTATTTTTTATTTGAATATAATTTTAAATTTCATTAGTTAATAATTAAAATAATATTTATTATTTAAATAATTTCAATTTTATTAATTAATAATTAAAATATATTATTGGAATAGAATTTGAATTTAATTAATTAAATTATAAATAATTATAAAGATATAACTTTATCCTCTCGATAATTTAGATTATATAAGGGCGTTTTAAACGATTTCAATGTTACCCCTTATTCATACTTTTATATATATTATAGAAGATGATTGATTATTTATATTTTGGTTCTACTATAATAATTGTAAAGTTTTTATTGTGATGTTCCTTCTCCGTCCATCTGATAATCCAAATGAACCGAAATGGAACAACACAACTGGTTGAACCTACTGAATGCATCATGATATAAAAATGTATGTAATAATTTTTTCCTTAATTACATTACAAAACTGATATATTGTTATATAACAATATCTAAATGAATTTCTGAACAACAATAAAACTACTACAGTACATGTCATTGACAACTATATGGTTTTGTTCCTCATATGCTAGTTTGAATGATACCCATTGTGCTACTCTAATTTTCTTCAATGCTTAACTCTCACGTCTTCAATACCTTCGTGTTTAGTTAGACAACTAAACACGCTAAATATATAGTCTAGTGGATACTTTAACCTTAGTGGATGATAAAATACACACCACATGCATACATGTACAAGCACTATTTCCTTTCTTGCTTCCAGGTTATTGGCCATATGAACACATGTTATGGATGCATCATTTATTACACGATATGTAAAATTATACTCAATGATATACATACATCATTCATAGATTTCCATGAGTTTGCTATAATACCATGTTCTAATACTTAGTGGATCCACTTTGAGTTTAAAGTTTTACTTAATGATTTGAAATCCTTAAAGCTTGATTTGTTATTCATTTGTCTTAATTCAATTTTATATTTTACATAGTTAATTATCTTTGTGGAATTAATATTTAGATGGTATGTCTTACATATTTCTTAATTATGCTTTATTATCAATTAGCTTTACTTTCATAACTCTTACTTATCTTTGTTCTATATCGTTTATTGTATGATGTCTTACTTGCTAACTCTCCACTGCTTTTTAAATGACCATGCTATATTATCTATTATGTTTATCAATGTTTATTTATTATGGTACATGTAACAAGATTTCTTTGTTATTTCTGATTGTGATTGCTTAATGACTAACTATATTCTTATTATTTAATAATTTATTGGTCTTGTTAGAAGCAGAGATATTGGAATTATCCTACTTATTAAAACTCTAAATATTTAAGTTTCCTTCTAATCCTCTTATCTCATAATTTACAGTCCACATTTGATTAATTAATCATATTTTATACTAAATTTAATACCAATAGATTTGCTTTTAACTATAGACCATTTAACCTTCTAATCGGTTATCATTAACTCTTACCTTTATTTAATCTATAACATACTTGTTATTGATGTTCTTTTCCTACCCTTTATGTTATGATGAATGCTAAGTGTCCTTATTCTTACATGTTTATCCTATTTAACTCAACTACTTACTATTTACTTAATATTAATATAGTTTATATATAATATTGTCCTAAATCCTCTTTTTACACCATACTATATTTATGTGTATTTGTTAAGTCCCTTAAATCTATTATATTGATATTCTTCATTCCATTTTTTTTCTCATATTGATTTCTTATGAAGTTCATTCATATTATTTAGTTATTTTAGATAAATTCTTATTTATTGTATTTAGAATTGTTCTCTTATTACTAATCATTTATCCATTTTTTTTTTCAAATATTGATACCCAAAACGCATAATATACAATCACTTTCACATATATTCTAATCATAACTATACATAGTCATCACATTACCATTACATATATCTACATAGTATTATCATCGCATACTGTTTCAATCATATTTGATGGGCCTCTATACTTGAGATATTTTATGCATATGCCAAATAATCATAATTCATAGCATATAAATCAGCATGTAATTAACAAATAAGATCATGCTCCATTAGATCAAAAGCGAAACCTAAGTAATAAGGGTTACTATATCACTGTTTGATTGTATGCAGGGCTGCTGAGTCCTAAATATCTCATATAAATCTTGCGGCCTGAAGCTGGATGTCTCAACTATATGGGGCCGAGATCTGCTAGGTAATATGTTGTAATATATCATTATCTAAGTGGTTTCTACCTTAACCTTAATGGAGTATTTTGCAAACATCACAATCCAACATATTTTGTATTAAATTTATCCAGACTTCATGCCTTTATACTTTATCTCACTTTATGAATCAATCATTATTAAACATATTTAAACCATGAACATTGATTTTAATCGATTACATATGCTAAGAACCTTATTCTGCTCAAACGACATCATGTAGCGTGCACTACCCTAGGTGTAATGTGCGTTATGTATGCCCAAAATACTTTGGAAAAAATGTGGCAATTTTAGCGTGTGCTACTTATAGTGTAGCATGCGCTACATATACCCAATCTATCTGGATGAATAAGGCAATTTTAGCGTGCGCTATGGAAATTTTTGCGTGCGTTACCTATAGTAAAGTGTGTTACAATCTGGTTTTCCTGCATTCTAGGCAGAACGCCAACATGTAGCATGCGCTACATATGGTGTAGTGTGCGCTACATAGTGCCTTTCTACTTACTGCATTTAATTCATTTCCATCTCATGCCAAAACACAATTATATCAACCAATTCATTAAATAATCTTATTCAACACTTCATTGTATCATAAATGCACACACATTAACCAACATAAGTAATAATTCCTCATTAATAACAATAACATCATCATTTCATCCCAAAATAACCAAATCCTCAACACACACAACAATAACAATATCATGCACAATAACAAGGTTAAAGTATCAAATGTTTGCCGAAAATGCTTGTTTCCCCTCTTTTAGACCACCTTCTCCTTCCTCTTATCAAGAGGAGGAGGTAATGCTTCTCCTATTTGAAGAAATTGAAGAGAAATGCTTGATTAGACATAATGAATGCTAATTGATGCATGTAAACTCATGATCTAACCCTTTTACCCTTAATATTTCATTAATTTCATTAATTTCTTTAAATCCCCAAAAATCCATAAAACCTTAGATCACTTACATTGATTAAACCCTTTCCCTTGCTTGATTTTTATTCCTAGGTGATGAAGAAGACTTGATTAAGTGATGATCATGGATGGTTGTTAGTGGATGATGGTGATTTAGTGTTAGGGTTAAGAAAATTTAAGAGAGTAAAAGAAAGAGTAAGGAGACCGTTGAGGTAGAAGAATGGGAGAGTTTTTGATTTTTTTTTAGGTGTGCCCATTTATACTTTTACCATTTTGCCTTTGTCCCTTTCTTCTTCCTTATTTGTTCTCCGGTCCTTTATTGTCTTTTTATTTCTTCCATCCATTTCCCTTTTTGCCCTTTTTTACTTTCTTCTTTCTTTTGTCTTTATTTATGCCCTTATGAGTCTTTTCTATTCCTTTAGTCTTCATTTTTTCCTTTTTGTTTATTTCTCTTTTACAATCCTTTTATCTTCAATAACTCATTTAATTTATGTTTGCTCATTTTATTTAAATTTCAATGCACTCGACCTGTGAGACTTCTCATGACTTGAAACCGATCTTGGTTTGACTTAAACTGATTCCATATGCAAAAATAACTAACCCGAGTGTTAGAATGTCACACTTATGCTTGAGCTCAATGTAGTAGCCTATTTGTGGATTCGTAAGTTAGCAAATCAATGTATTTATGTTATGGTTAATTTTTGTATCTAATTACTGGGAGTGAAGATATGTCTCACCAAATTTACTTTTGGATGTGTTGATAATTTTTTATGAGGAATATTGCTGAATGATTTGATTTAATAAAAACACTAATTCCATTATTAAAAAATAATACTTGCTCGAATGAGAATTATTCTGAATGTGTGCATGACTTAAAGGTAACACTTATATTTAAGACTCCTACAAGACAACTTGTAGCTAATCCAAAAAACAAACTTAAAAAAACATTTTTTTTCATTGAATACAAACAATAAAAAATAATATAAAAAAAAAGATATTAATATAAAGGAAAAAAGTTACCCCAATTATATAAAGCATGATTATTTCCAACCCATACAAAATTGATAAGCCACTTGCTATTACTTTTTACCTACAAATCTTAAAAGAAATAACTTCCCATCCTATAAAGCTTTAATATATATATCCACTTGTTTTTAAACTTCATATGCATTAGTCCTTCTAATCCAACTTGTATATGTTAATCCCTGCAACATGTCATTTTTCTCTTATTGACGCCAATTGTTGACTTAAATAAATCTCTCATAATTCCGCTAACCACTTCTACTTTTTCTATTTCTTCCTTTCCCATTTCAAAACATGCGATAAAAAAAAAGGCTTCCTCTTTTTCCTCTTCTTGCCCAAACTCTTTCTATTACCTATGGGAACTTTAGAAGTTCCAACACCCTACTCCACCGCCACCAACGGCGGCACTATTCACTCCGACCCAGAAAAACCCATTTCCGACGACGATGTTTCACCTATTGAGGAAGTCCGGCTAACCGTTGCTAATACCGATGACCCTACTTTACCTGTTTGGACCTTTAGGATGTGGTTTTTGGGCTTGTTATCATGTGGGCTTCTTTCTTTCTTAAATCAATTCTTTGGTTACAGAACAGAGCCTCTTGTGATTACCCAAATTACAGTTCAGGTTGCTACACTTCCTATTGGCCATTTCATGGCTGCTGTTCTTCCCAAAACTAAGTTTCGGATCCCTGGTTTCGGGTCAAGAACATTTTCTTTAAACCCGGGTCCGTTTAACTTGAAGGAACATGTGTTAATTACGATTTTTGCCAATGCTGGAAGTGCTTTTGGTAATGGATCTGCTTATGCTGTTGGAATTGTCACCATTATCAAAGCTTTTTATAAAAGAAATATCTCTTTCTTGGCTAGTTGGATTCTCATCGTCACTACCCAGGTAATCATTATAAATGGGTTTTCTTTATTTTCTGAAACCAAAAGTTTCTTTCTTTTCTTCTTCTTCTTCTCTCTTTTTTCCTTTTTTTTTTTGGTGTTAGAATAAGACAGGAAAATAAATTTTTAAAAAAATTATTTTCTGATTTTTGTAAATCACACATTGTCAAATTTTAGATTTTTTTTTTCAACGTGAAAACAAAATTTCAAAATTCTAACGTATTTACTTTTGAGCAATCCGATTTGAATACATAAGAAAAAGATTCCCCACCGAAACAAAATTAAGACTTTTGTTGATTTAATTTAATGGAAGACCATTTGGGTTCCTTGTAGTTGTAGCTATGATTGTTTTTTGCTTATTAAAAACACTTTGACAAGTTCTTTCAATAATGAGATGAAGTATCCGAATTATGATTAGTACAATTATGATGATTAGTCCCAATAATCTATAATATGGTGTTTGAAAATTACAATTTGGTGTCTGAAAACTAAATGAAATTACAATAATATTAATCATTGTTTCTTGATAATTAAATGATTTTTAATTAATTAAGAGAGTGTAAAAATTTATAAATTTCATCCATATTGGAATATATATATATATATATATAATATTAAAATGTGGTCTAAAATAATAATTGGCTTAAATTAAAGCCAAAGATAGATTAAAAAACAAATGGAATATGCTTCCTTTAATAATGGGAAAAAACATAGTTTAATAAGATGCTTAATTGTGATTAATAATATGTAGGTGCTAGGATACGGGTGGGCAGGATTATTAAGGAAGTATGTAGTGGAGCCTGCTCATATGTGGTGGCCAAACACTTTGGTCCAAGTTTCTCTTTTCAGGTAAGCTTATTTTATTTCATTTTCATTTCTATTATTATAATAATCATTAGATTTTTTTTACCTAACTGTAAATTAACATTTATAATTATTACAAACTCATTTTTTTAATAATTTTACTCAATTAGTGAGATTTAAAATTCTCTATAATGAGGAGTTTAAATTCTACATTTAAAATTAATTTTGAATGGAGAAAAGGGTAATGATGGCGTGGAGTCAATTAATTAATGTAATGCAGAGTAGAGTACAAGAATGAATGCATTATGCATCAGCCTAAACTAGCAGAAAACTGCAGTCTTTGTTTTTACCCAAAACATGACAACATGCTTACCTAATTTTTAATTATTATCACTAAATCGGTCCATTTTTTTTTTTATAACAGAGACAGAGGTCCATTTTATTTGATGGTGATATTTGTATTTTTCCCCATTCCTTCCCACCCTATCTATCCTATCTATAAGTAAAGTTGGTCAGTTGAAAAAAAATAAAAAGGAAAATTTAATTCACTCATACTTTATAAAGAAAATATGTAAGGACAACTACTCTTGGGATGGGGATGTAGATGTGGTACGGAAAAAACACTAATAATCTAATGAGTATTTTTTTTTTTTTTTAAATTAGAGATTTAATCCATTCGGTGAATATTCGAAGGGGTAACCAATAGATTTTACTGTTTTTTAGGTGACATTAAAAAAAATAAAAATAAAAAATACATTCAATAATTAAATAATTACTGCTTGAAGCTCCATTTAATGAAAAATTAATGATTTTATAAAATGAAAAATAAATAAAAATTTAATAGCTCCATTTCTTTTGCTGTTATCCCACAAAGGGTATAATTTGTTTTAATAAAGGTGAATTTTCCAATTTCACCCTTCTGATTTCAAAAACAAAATGGGGGTTGTGCACTCCCCAATAAGAATAACTAACATACTAGGTAGTAGGTATGAACAAAAAGATGTGTACTGTTATAAAATTTCTAAAATTGAGATGAGATAACCGAGACTTATATTTTAAGTCATTAATTAATTAATAAAAGAAATAAATAAGCTCTTTCTTACAAAACAATCAAATCAGACAAATGTTTGAATTGTCAAACTTAAATTCTTTAGATTCAAAAACCAGCAATGAAAATATTTTATTATTATGGGCAAATAAATAAAAAAATAAAAGAGACAAGTCACAGTCGAGAAAACAAGAAACATAGCAATAATAGCAAAGGCTGAAATCATGTGAATTAGTAGTGCATAAAAGAAAGTTTTGAAAGTGAAAGGTTTGTATTTCTACTGCACTTGTGTAGTATCAAATTGAGATTACAGGAATCTAAGAGATTATGTCATAATAAATTCAATTCCAAAGTATGAGGTGAGGTGGTTGGTTAAATGAGAATCTTTCTTTCTAGGTAGTTGAAAGAAACATCAATGGTTGTTACTTAAAGCTTAAAGGAACACTAGTTTAGGTGGAATTTGTCAATATCCAATTATAATTAATACTAATCACAAAAATAACCGACCATTTGATTGTGAATGATACAGAATTTCACCACCAAAATGCGTTATCAAACTTTTTGGCAAATCAATATCAAACCCCCTTTTTAAATAATTATTTTTTTTAGATAATAATACAAGAAGTATTGTTGTATTAAGTTTAATTATTTGAAGTTCAAGATTTATAGTCATATCTAAATTCTAGTTACTATTTATTTACAAATACTAATAACTTATAAATTAGTTTTGGACATTCAATCTTATTGTTCCTAAAGTTTGTTAGTTTAATTAGTGGTTACTAATATTTTTAGTTTGCGAATCTTGTACATCAATGTCTAATTTTTCACAATACAAATCTTCTTTGAACATTGTAGCAGAACTCTATAATGTTCATAAACTGCTTAGCAGATATGTTTTAAGCCTTGACAGCAGATGATGTACTTATAGACAATGCAAATTAGCTAATGTCTTCATAAACTCTGGTATAATTTTTCAGGGCTTTACATGAGAAAGATGACAAAGATGATCCTCGCATTACACGATCCAAGTTCTTCGTAATTGCGCTGATGTGCAGTTTTTTCTGGTATATAGTTCCAGGGTACCTATTCACTACGCTTACGAGCATTTCGTGGATCTGCTGGGTGTTTTCAAAGTCAGTAACAGCTCAGCAACTAGGCTCAGGCATGAGAGGACTTGGACTTGGAGCATTTTCCCTCGACTGGACTGCTATAGCTTCTTTCTTGTTCAGCCCTCTCATTAGTCCTTTCTTTGCCATTGCCAATATTTTTATGGGTTATGTGCTGATTATGTACGTCGCCATTCCCATTTCTTACTGGGGCTTAAATGTGTACAATGCACACAGATTCCCCATATTCTCTTCTCACTTGTTTACAGCTGAAGGAAAGAAGTATGATATTACTGCTATTGTTAATGACAAATTCGAGCTTGACATACCAAAGTACGAGCAGCAAGGAAGAATTAATTTAAGCATGTTTTTTGCTTTAACTTATGGTTTTGGTTTTGCAACCATTGCCGCAACTCTCTCCCATGTGGCTTTATTCTATGGAAGGTATCTTCTACTCGAAGACAATTATCTGTTTCTCATTGATGGTTAGATATTTGTATACACATATCATTGCGTTCTGATGTATGAACTATAATCCGCAGAGAGATCTATACGCGATATCGGGCTTCTTCCAAGGAGAAGGAGGATATCCATACCAGATTGATGAAAAGATACAAGGACATTCCTGCCTGGTGGTTTTATGTGTTACTGGCTGCCACAATTGCAGTTTCTCTTGTTCTCTGCATAGTCTTGAATGATCAGGTTCAGATGCCATGGTGGGGACTGCTCTTTGCCAGTGCTATGGCTTTCTTCTTTACACTCCCAATCAGCATAATAACTGCAACAACAAACCAGGTAACTTGATTCAACTTTTCCCCTAATTTACAAATCATAATTATAAAAAAGATATATATATAAAAAAAATTCTTATATTCTATGGTCTCCTATAAGTTCTCGTGTTTGATGTTTTTTCAACCTTGACATATGCTCAACTCAATGCAATTTTGGTTTGATCACTAACAATCCTATATTTCATGTGTAGACCCCGGGGCTGAACATAATCACGGAGTACGTTATGGGTATCATATATCCAGGAAGACCAATAGCCAATGTTTGCTTTAAAACATATGGTTATATGAGCATGGCACAAGCTGTCTCCTTCCTCAACGATTTCAAGCTAGGACACTACATGAAGATCCCTCCAAGATCAATGTTCTTGGTTCAGGTGAGTATTTGTTCTAGTAACAAAAAATCCATACTAGCAAACAATTTCTATAGTTTGGTCTTATAATGGATATGCTACCATCACTAACATGTTTCTTTTTCCTTGGAAATGGCTAGTTCATTGGAACAATGGTTGCCGGGACAATCAATCTTTCAGTGGCATGGTGGCTGTTGAACTCCATTCATAATATATGCCAAGATGATCTGCTTCCCCCAGACAGTCCATGGACATGCCCAGGTGACCGAGTGTTCTTCGATGCATCTGTGATATGGGGTTTGGTGGGACCTAAACGGATATTCGGAAGACTTGGAAACTATCAAGCCGTAAACTGGTTCTTCCTTGGAGGTGCAGTAGGACCAGTTATAGTTTGGCTGATGCACAAGGCATTCCCAAGACAATCATGGATTCCCCTGATCAACCTTCCAGTTCTTCTTGGAGCAACTGGAAGTATGCCTCCAGCAACAGCAGTAAACTATAATTCTTGGATCATAGTAGGAACAATTTTCAACTTGTTTGTGTTCCGGTACCGGAAGAAGTGGTGGCAGAGGTATAATTACGTTCTTTCAGCTGCGCTGGATGCAGGGGTGGCCTTCATGGCAGTGTTACTGTATTTCTCTGTCGGCCTCGAAAATCGAAGTATAAACTGGTGGGGAACACAAGGCGAACACTGCGATTTAGCAACCTGTCCAACAGCCAAGGGAATTGTGGTTGATGGTTGTCCAGTGAAGTAGGGTTATGCTAAATGTAATTAGAGGCATTTTGATGTAAGTGTTTACATTAAAAAATACCTTTGATTGTATTAGATTATATATTCTTCTTCTGTTGTAAGTTTCTGTTCAAAAAGTGTAGCATAAGATAGATTTAGAAGATTATGATACAGGAAAAGAATCAATATCAAACTTCAGTAATGTAGCAGTTATTGGAGTTAAGTGTGTTGTATCTTCCAGTGTAAAATTACCTTCTTTATATGATTGAACTTTTTCAAATTATAGTGCAAGTTTATTACAAAAAGGATTGTGATCCAATTTTAAAAAATAGAATATGTTTCAGGATATATATAGCAGAAAGTTCAAATTAGGAGGATAATAAAACAAAACATAAAGTAATCTGAGATGTGATTAAGGGAGTTCTTTTCTAGATATAAAGAGTTACATTGTGAGCTAACAGCTGGGGTAGTCGAGACAGAGTAATTTTGGGTCATTAAGGAGCATTTTTTCCATATCGTTTTGGTCAACTCATCTATCAAAACTTAATCATTTTCTGGAACCCACTCCTAATTAATCTGATTGATACCTATTTTTCTTACTCTATATAAAAAGTCGAGTCTTTTACGCGCCAATTTTTCACTCTTCGTCTCCTCCCATTATTCAGAAACTGAGAAAATCAGATTACTGTTCATGGTTTCATCCACAAGAAGCATTACCGGGAGCAATGTGTTTTACTACAATGTTACATTTAGTTTACTAAATTAAAGTTAGGATACCAAAGTGTTAGAACCTCTAAGTTGGGGGTGACAATGAACAAGGATTACTCTCTCTATTCCGTCCAACTTCGGCATGTTTATAGATAAGGAAGAATGAAAAAATCTTGTTGACTCCAAATATTAGCCTTCTCTTCTCTTAAATTACAAAATTATCAAGTTAAAAGAGTATATTAATATACAAAATATATTCAATTCTATCATGTAAGCCATGAAGGGAAAAAGCATAAACAAGAATTTGTTCTTTGCTACGATCGTGTTTCTTGATGTCCTGTTTTTAAGCTGTTGCATACTCTTCTCTTCCGCTGAGTTTGCATTTGATTGCTCTCCATCAGACCCATCATCCAATGTCAGATCAATCTTTGCCAGTAAATTTATTGGTAATTTTTCAACTCTGTCCCGAGGGTACGCCATAGATCCTTACACCCATCGGAAACCTGAAATTTCTGCTTGCATCTTCATAAAAATATTCACTTATACCTTTTCTGTTTCTAGCGGCCCAAAGTTTGTTCGCCTTTACTTCAAGCCAATCACATATTCAGGTTTAAACCTATCAAATGCCTCCTTTTCTGTCAGTATTGGTCCCCATACGCTTCTAGCCACTTCTGAATCGTCATACTCCAAACTCAAAACAGGTGCTGGCTATATTTTGTTAGAGAATTCTGTATGAACACTAATGGCCCGATATTAAATGTGACTTTCAACCCATCATCTACGATCTCGGGCGCCTATGCTTTCATTAACAAGATTGAAATTGTCTCCATGCCTTCAAAGCTTTACATTCAACAAGACGTTGCACTTCCCCTTCTCGGACATCCTTTTCATTTTCTTCTAGAGAATGATACAGCTCTTGAGAGAATGTACAGGCTAGACGTCGGAGATTTGATCCCTCCACAGGAAGATACTGGCATGTTACGTCTCTGGACTGAGGACACCTATTTTCTGATGAGTGCTGAAGGTGAGACAAGTATCATTCAATCAAAAGTTCAACTCCAGTCAAGCGCATTGGCACCAGAATATGCAGCTCCAATCCAGGTTTACATCTCGGCCAGATCAATTTTAGACACTTCTGCTAGTAACAACAGTGCAAGATGGTTGTTTCCCGTTGATTCTGGCTTCTATTACCTTGTTCGCCTCCATTTCTGTGAAATTTCAAATGTAATTCAGCATGGCGGTCAAAGAGTTTTCCATATATACATATCAATAACCAAACTGCTTAAAATCATGCTGATATTTTCTACTGGAGCCATGGGGCTGGAATTCCCATTCGCAAAGATTACATGGTTGATTTTTCTAGACATGGTGAAGGCATAAAGTACCTATAAATTTTCCATGAGACATTATAATGGCTCGTTGGCAGGTCCAATTTTAAATGGTGTAGAAACTTTCAAGTTATCTGATAATTCAAACAATCTTGCAGGATTCCATCCATTGCATCCGAATTTAGATCTCCCAAGTCATAATGAAGTTTCCATATTTTGGTTAAAGTGGTTGTGATAGTTTTTTTATAGGCTGCTTAGCATTCTCTTTTCTTAGCTGCATTTTTCCAAAAATATCAACTTGCTGTAGGCAACCTTCAGAAACTTCTGAGCAAGGGCAACCCCCAGACCATTGCCGTGTCTTCTCAATAACTTATGAAATTGGCAACAAACAATTTTTCAGAAAGTCTACTTATTGGTACTGGTGGATTTGGACAAGTTTTCAAGGGGTCAATTGCTGGTGGAAGCATAATTGCTGCTATAAAGAGAGCCAATCCAGGATCATGCCAAGGTTTGAAAGAGTTCCAAACTGAAATTTCTATGCTTTCAAATCTCAGACACTGCCACCTAGTATATTTGATTGGGTATTCCACAGAGAACAATGAAATGATCCTTGTTTATGATTATATGGCTCAAGGTACGCTGCGTGATCACCTCTACAAGACACAGAAACCTCCACTCCTGTGGAGGCAGAGGCTTAAAATTTGTATTGGAGCAGCACGGCACTACCTGCATACAGGTGCAAGTAATAATATTATCCACTGTGACACAAAGAGTACCAACATATTGTTAGATGACAAATGGGCAGTAAAGGTTTCAGATTTTGGGTTAGCAAAAATAGGTCCAAATACAATGTTGCTGTCTCAGGCACAAGTTTCAAGAATTGAGAAAGGCACTTTTGGTTACTTAGACCCTGAATATTATCGACGCCAAAAACTGACAGAAAAATCTGACGTTTACTCATTTGGAGTGGTGTTGTTTGAGACGTTATGTGCTACGCCTGCTGTGATGCCGATGGGAGAAATTGAAGAGGAAGAGTACGAGAAAGTAAATTTGGCAGTTGGGCATTACATTGCTACCAAATAGG
The DNA here is from genome assembly GCA_948099555.1 of Croton setiger. Lineage (NCBI taxonomy): Eukaryota > Viridiplantae > Streptophyta > Magnoliopsida > Malpighiales > Euphorbiaceae > Croton > Croton setiger. Next base: position 56,682 of record CANUEY010131657.1, read on the forward strand.
GACTCTTGATCAAATAATTGATCAGTATTTAAAGGGAAAGATTGCTCCAGAATGCTTCAAGACTTTTACTGATATAGCCAGGAATGTTTAGCAGATAGAGGAAGTGACAGGCCATCCACGGGAGATGTACTATGCAATTTGGAGCTTGCAATGCAGCAGCAGAATACTGCTGATTTACAAGAGGACATGTGGTGATGTCTCAGTAACTATTAGTGAAGAACAACACCTACAGTTTGGTAATTCAGATAAAACTCCAGGGGTGGAGTTCTCCGACATCATGGTTCCGGCCGTTGACGAGAGGCTCATCGTCAACTGAGGTTCTTACCCCGCCAATTAATCAGTCATTCCCATGTATTCAATCATTGTATGATTTAGATTTAATCATGTCGCCTACCTATATGAATGATATCCTTTGTATCGAATCCCACAACTAGAATATCCTAGCTAAATAAAAAATTATCAACGAGAATTAATTAACTGTTCATTAAGACTTACAAAACATCCACTAATAATTTAAGATTAATCTCATCAAATAATGATTGTCAGAAGCCCGGTTTTATATAAAAATAAAAATATGCATAAAAATTATTGAACCTCAAAATTATTTTTTAAAAAGTTAAAGATAACATTAATAATTTATTCATGAGTAATATAATAATTGGAATACAAAATATAATAAATTGATTCATAGCTCATACCACCTTCACAAATAGTTTTGATTAATAAATTGCAATGAATATTATTACCATCCTTTTTATTGGTACGAAGTATGAACTGTCATTGGAACGTGCTAAATACATGTGTAGTGTGCTGTGATATAAAATATGCATGTAATGTTCTAGAGAATGGACAATTCATTGTCCTCTAGAACTCTCTTCTCTCTTTAAAATAGATATAGTTGCTGTGCAGGCGTGTGGAGAGTCTTTATGTATGTACAAAATGAAGAAAAGAAAGAAAAAAATAGTTCATCATCTTTCTCGTTGCTGCCTCTGTTTTCCATTTCCTTGTTAAATTTGCTCTCCAAAATTCCAACAACTGTTTTCTATTTTCAATTAGTATGTTTGACTAGTGGACTTGAAAACAACAGTGTTGTAATTTTACAAGAACTGGTTTGTTGATGCACGTACCAAACAAAACTTTCATTTTCAATGAACAAATAATCAGCAATTTGCAACAAGCACCAGTCCTTGCCCAAAAGATTCATTTTAACATCAAAGCAAATAAAACTCGAGTTGATCAATTCAAATTCGATCCGTAAAAAATACTGTAAGTTTTAGAATAAAATTAATGAAAAACATGATTATTTTTTTTTTTTTTGAAAAAGCTATGACCTTTGAAACAGAAAATGGTTTTATGATTAAAAAATAAAAGTAGGGAGATACTAAAAAAACAAAAATAAAAGCTTAAATGGAGCTATACTGTCAAATGGCATAAACTGAAATCAAATTGAAGAATTGTAGTTTTATGATTTGATTGTTTTTATGTGGCATTTTGTTTGGTAAATTTCTTTTCAATTAATTGAATCTCTTATAAAAGTACATAGAGGTCAGTAGGTTCACCCGTTGTTCAAATGAATAAGCTGTTATCAATTTTATGCATTTTATGAAATCTTAATTTTATATATTTTAAAATTCAAGAATTCTACAATTTATCATTTAATTTTAAAATGAAATTCTATATAACTTTTTAAATTATAAAATTAAGCAATTTAAATTCACCAATCTGTAAAAAATAATGAAATTAAGAAATTCCAACTTAGCTCTCATTTTCAATATAGTGAAATTAAGGTTAATGATATAACCAATTCTAGAAACTGTAATCTTGACTTTTCCTCCCAACAAAATAAAAAATCTGCTAACTCATAAAATGTTTATACTGACACACTTAAATTCTATTGATTCAAAACCAACTAAGACATTACTAAAGTTCTAATGATTCTCAAACCGCCTAATATATTTTTTTTTTTTTTCATTCGATTAAAAATAAACAAGCATGTCAGAATTCATAGTTGAAAAATGAAACGCAAAAAAAAGAAAAATGAAGTCAGAAATTAAATAATAAGTGCATACGGAAACCCAGATAATCAGAATCTAGGACAATCTCGTAAATTCCATGGCATCAGGCAAGGTGGTTACTTGAATGACATTCTTTGGTGATGGGTTAAATATCAATGGCTTAGGCATTCGATAGGATATTATTATTATGAGATAGGTGGTGAGGTTGATGATTTTATATATTTTCTCAGCACCTATAATGGTGGGAGATTAATGATAAAGAGATGCCAAGCGAATCTGTCAAACCAAACCGAAACAAGTTGGTTTTGATTTTCCAACTAAACCATTGTTTGGTTCAAAACCATTTCCATGGAAGTACTTCCCAGGAAGTTTAACTTCCTTGGGGTCGTGGGGGTGAATTTAAAACACCAACTTCCCTTCCATCTTCCTTTAAATTCTATTTCCCCTCTAACTTCTCTCCCAACTAAACACTCCAATTTCCATGGAAGTTGGCTACTTCGATGGAACTCCAACTTCCTCTCCAACTCATCCCCAACCAAACAATACCTAATTTTGGTTAAGAGCAAATTCAAGCTGAAATTTGGTTCTGCTGTATTGATTTCAGAGCCTGTTTCCAAACAAAACTTGCAAATTTTTCTCAAACTGATTCAAGCAAGTGGGTCAGTGCTAATAAGACCAATCAATTGTCCAGTGAACTAGGGTTACGTTTGGAGAGAGTGAGACATAATTGAATGTGATAATATATTAAAGGCATTTTGTTGTTGTGTTCACTTTAAAGATACCTTGTCTATATTACATTTTTATATTTGAAAATAATTGTAAATTCCTGTTAAAATATAGCATAAGCTAGATTTAGAAGATGACAAAACAGTAGAATCAATGTCAAACTTCAGGAATGTAGCAATTGTGACAATTCAAGATTTATATTTATTATAATTTCTATTGTTAACTTAGCTTCATTATTTAATTGAATTTACTTCTCAAATTAAATCACAAGTCTTTTACAAAATGGATTGTGATCCAAGGAAAATGATGCAAGTTGGAAACACATTCAAGCATATTGATAATATATTTCATACCTGGATGTAATCATTATGCATTATTTGAGAGCCACTGATTGTACTCAGCCATCTGTATGATGAATGAACTAGAACTCATTGTGCCACCTCCACCATATGCCTTCATGCAAGAAATTGAAAGGGATTTACTTCAAGATTCAGCAAAGCAATCCTTGTAAAAAGCATCATAGTTTCATCATTTTTATGACTCATACCTTTGCAATTTCTGAGGTATCAGTAGCATTATCTGCACTCCTTAAGCACATTTTAAGATTATTCCGTTGCATGTAGATAACAGCTCCTATGGGCCTGGCAAATTAATGTAGAAAATTTTAAGTTCTGTCCGGTAGTAACTAAGTCAACAATAAGCTCACTAGCTCAGAATACCACAATGAAAAATGAACACACGAAAATGAAAGACTTTGATAACCAATGGTATGCAAGAACTAGCGAGATACTGGGTGATAAAGCAACAAGATTACAAGAGAATTCATAAGAACATGAAATGATATATACAACACCTGTATCCAATAACATATAGAAATTATCTCAGCTTTATACTAAATGAAAATTTACCTGGTATCTCATGACTATTACCCGTATGAATTTGTACACAATGATAATTTTCTTCTGTATGATTGACAACTAAAAGAGAATTTTTGCTTAGATACCCAAAATAGATTACCTTAAACCAGCTGCAGCACTTTTAACACTAAGTTGCCTGCCAATTTCATCAGTTAAGTTGGACAGCCCATCTGCTCTAACTGCCTGAAACCAAGGAACAATATTAAAGGAGACTACACTGGAAGAAGCAGTAGGTTTGGTGTAGACACTCTGTGACAGACGGAGAAATAAGTGACAGCAAAGAAGAACAAAGAACAAGACTCAATTGATGATCAGGAAAGATTTAATGCAAAAGCTGATTTGAGAGAGATCTAGTATTACCAGGCACTCTCCATAAAATCCTCTACCCAGCCGGACTTTAAAGACTTCATCTAGCAAGTTGCTCGCTGAAATCTGGCGAGAGGAAATATATGAAGTTCCATTGGCAATTAAATCAGCAGAACTTATCTCCAATAACTACAACAAGAAATTCGAGGAACCTTTTATGATAAACATTTTTGCAAAGGATGAACAAATATGAAAAGAAGGTGCTTGTGTGGTAGGGGAAGCAAAGGGGTGAGGGGTATTATACTTATTCTAAACATCTCCAAAAAAATATTTCAAGCAAATGCAGTAAATAATTCATGGTAGTCAAACTGTGATGTAAAAATACTTCCTTCCCCTCTCAGTCAAGATTAAATGATGAAACTTGCTACTATTAATTTTACAAGAATTTCTGTTCTATCCATCTTAAAGAAAAATGTAATTGTGTATCGAAAACTTGATATTAAAGAAAATGAATAAATGCAAGCCTAACAATTTAATATTAAATACCAACGAGAAATCTTCAAAATGACAGCATGTAGAAAAGCTAATTATCTCAAAATTTTAATTTTATGATTACCTCTCCTTTCAAATAGCTGCCGAACTAAGTTAATCAAGCAACAACAAATTGCACTGCCATACTGTCATACAAACTTAAACTAACATATAGTGTGTGTGTGAGCACGTGCATATCCACAAAATCGAAGGCTTATGGGAACATCCCAAACCTTTTCAAACATTTGTGGGTTGGTAATGCAATTTATCTTGGAACGCCATTCACTTAGTCCAATATTAAATGCACTAATGTCTGGTAGACTCCATCGCCGAAGATCAATATCTTCAATGTGCTTAAGCACATTCTGGATCCGATCTTGTTGGTCTTCTGGGTTTAATAATCTGGCAATTCCCCCCTTGTATCAATCAACAGAAATGAACTCTCATTATAGTGTATGCATATTTTCTCTGATTAAACTGCAAACACATTAAAGCACAAAAGAATAGTTTCTCTGCAACTTACATGTGAAGATCTCATATCTACAAGTTTGTTAGAAAAATATTCATATACAGCTGTTGAACTATTCTTCTCCGTATCAACATAAAATTTAATTTTCCCTTGAAAATCTTCTGTAGATGGAATATTTGTATGTAGAGATTTTTTCCGGTGATCGAAACCTATTACCCTATATAACATAACAAAATTAAATTTAACCACCACAACACAACATTCTGAAAAACAAAACGAAACAAATTGATTAACTACAGTTACTAGCTTACTCGCAGATTGATTGCTTTGCAATACCAGAAGCAAATCCAGGTGGACCAAGAAAATCAAGAAAGTAGCATCTTTCAAGTCCTTCAAAGGTTAAATCTTCAATCCTGTGACAAATTGATCCGAATTTAGGAATCAATTGGATTATATCAGATTCAGGTAACATATTGAAAGTGGCATTAAGTTACCTGAGAGGTTCAATTGAAGAGAAAGGCAAAATGAGGTGAGGAAGATTGAGACGAGAGTGGAAGAGATAAGCAAATAAAGCAGAAAAAGCTCCGGAGAAAGAAGGGTAGTTGTATAGAACAATGTTTGGTACCTTCTCTTCTCTTGCTTTCGCTATTGCTTCTAAAGCAGCAACTGATCGAAATCCGTGACTTCCTGTACCAGTTACTAGACTTGAAGTGTCCATCATGGCAAGAAACGGTGACTTCCATCTCCACTTTCGAGAAAGCATGGAGGGAGCCATGGAATTGAAGAACTAAAATTTGCAGTGTAGTTGCTGCTTGATGAAGACGGTGGAATTGACGAAATTGAGCAATTTTCAGGGAGCCCGCAGGCTAGTCCGCCCGATTTTTTATGTTTTGACATAGATAGGAGGGCCAATTTAGTAAATACCAGGATTTACAAAATTAAGTTTACAAATATTAACTAAATAGTAGATATATTTTTAAAAGGGGTAATTACGATTGGATTCCTGATATTTAACCTAATAGATTCGTAGATTCTTCTATTTTGGAAATTGTATCAAGGAGTCCCTAACTTTTGATAAAATTCTCATGTCCTTCCGTCCAGAAACAACGTTAGTCAACGGAAAAGTCAACGATTTTTTTTTTAAAATGACAAAACTACATGAGGGTTCCACTTACTATAAAAATTAAAAACAACTAAATTGAAACTCAAACCTAAGACATTCAGTATGATAGGCTACATGATAGCCAACTATACTACAACACATTTAGTGTGTTAGACTAACGTGATAATATTTTATTGTGTAAAGCGCAACCATTCACTTTTTATCATTATAGCAATTATCTATTATTTAATTAAGATTTTATTAAATAATTACATATTTATTTTTTTATCATCCTAGATAAGTCTGAAGGTTAGAAAGTAAAATTTTTTCGAAAAATTAAAAAGAGTTTACAGAGTTTATTTGGAGAAATTAACAAAAATTAGAAAATTCATATTTTTTATTTGGAGAAATTAACAAAAATTATAAAACTCATATTTTTTATTTGAACAAAAAATTAGAAAAATCATATTTTTTATGGGTAATTATTTTTGGGTCTCTGAAGTTTGGTTTAATATACTCTGGGGTTTCTCTATTTTGGAAATTATATCATCGAAGGTTCCTGAGGTTTGGCCTAATGTACTCTGAGGTCCCTCTATTTTGGAAATTGTATCATCGAGTCCCACAATAAATAATTCATTTTCTTGAATTAGAAATATGAGTTTTCTAATTTTTGTTAATTTCTCCAAATAAAAGTATGGTTTTTCTAATTTTTGTTAATTTCTCCAAATAAACAGTAAATTTTCTGTAAATTGTTTTTAATTTTTTGGAAAAGTTAAACTTTACCTTTTAACATTCAGACTTGTTTAGGATGATAAAAAAATAAATATGTAATTATTTAATAAAATCTTAATTGAAATAATAGATAATTGCTATAGTGATAAAAGGTGAATGGTTGTGCCTTACACAATAATATATTATCACGTCAATTTAACATACAAAAGGTATTGTGGTGCAGTTGGTTATCATGTGACTTAATATGTTGAAGGTCTAAGGTTCGAGCCCCAGTTTGGTTGTTTTTAATTTTTAAAGTGAGTGGGACCCACAAGTTTGATTTAATAATTAGAATGGTCTGATTCAAATAAACCATGGTTTGATTCAAATAAACCAAAGGGCAGTTTTGTCATGAAAAAAAACGTTGACTTTTCCGTTGACTAACGGCCAAAGTGGACGGAAGGACCTGAGAGTCTATTATTTCAAAAGTTAGGGACCCGTTGATACAATTTCCAAAATAGAAGGACCTACAAGTCAATTAGGCCAAACCTCAAGGACCCAAAAATAATTACCCCTATAGTAAATAAGGTATGGCATGACATGTGCATGGTAGACTTCATTGCATTCCATGTAGAGTTATTATATGCTAAAAGTGCTTAAATGTCTGTGTTGCTCATATATTAGATCTCTGTAGAGATTTATAGTACAGACATCCTTTGTGACATATTAAGAATTTTTTGATATATGTTGGGATATATGTAAAGTATGTTATGTTTGAATATGCTTATAGTATAGAGAAAGACAGGCATAAGCAGAAGTAAGGTAATAGAGAAGAGATGTCTTATGTTATACATGTATCGTATGAATGACATGATTATGAATGTTGTGGATATGTGAAAGACGTTAACATGTTTAAAGAGTGATACCAACATGTTATATATGTTATAAAAAAAATTCATGTTTTATGACATAAGAGTATAAGTAGAGGTTGTTACACCTTTCTTGGATAATTTTGGCTGAATGAACTTCTAGTTCAATAAGGAGTACCGCTTCAATTCCATATACTAGGGATACGACATTGCCCCAGTAGGATTTCAGATTGCAGTTCTATAATCCCATAAGGCATAGGGTAGTTGTTCATGCCAACCCTTATGATTCTGAATCATTTTCTATAGAATGACTTTTATGGACTTATTTACTGCCTCTACAACCCCATTTGTTTGCGGTCTGTAGGGAGAAGACTTATGATCCTGGATCTTCCTATCTTTCAACAAGTCTGAAAATTCTTTTTGAAAATGAGTACCATTATTCGTGATGATCTCAAAAGGTGTTCCATATCGACAATGGATGTTGGTGCTGTGCAGCCTTTTTGGCATTTAGAACTAAGTAAGAGGCTGCTTCAACCCACTTTGTGAAGTAATCCACAACTACTAAGATGAATTGATGGACATTTGAAGCCTTAAGGTGTATCTTTCCAATCACATCTATTCCCCATGTAGGGAAGGGCAATGGTGAAGTGATGGGATTCAAAGCAATAGGCGGTTGCCTTTGTAACTTGGCAAAGATCTGAGATTCATGACATCTCTACATGTGTTTCACATAATCTACATTTATGGTCAACCAATAGTAACCCAAATTCATAATTTTTCGGGCTAGTGACATTCCATGCATGTGTGGCCCGGATTCTCCGCCATTCCATGCCTCTGCCTCATCCACGCATCACAAATGTATTCCATTCCAAGTTCTTTTATAAATCATATTTCCAATAAGGACATAGCTTGTAGTCAACTGACTTAATTTCCTTTGATCAATCTTGGAAGATCTTTCTGGTTAAGTCTCATTCTTGAGATAATTCTGAATATCCCAATACCATGGCTTGTCATCTACCATATGCATTATAGGGGCTGGCTGTTCTTGGAGTTGAACTGTCAGTGACCGGATGATCTTTCCTTCCCTAACATTAATCATTAAAGCTAGAATGGCTAAAGCATCAGCGAATTGATTCTTTGTTCTAGGCAAATAATCGAATGTGAGAACATCGAACTGTTGAGCTAATTCAGCTAAGTGTTGCAGGTAAGGAACCAAACGCTTTTCTTTTATTTTCCACTTTCTCAAAGCGTGAGAGACTATCAAGGTGGAATCACCAAAAACTTTCAAATTCTTTATCCTTTGATCCTAGGTTACTTCTAACCCTTTGATGCAAGCTTCAGATTCTACTTCATTGTTGGCGCAATCAAAGTTTAGCTTGGCTGCAATTGGAATGTATTCGCCACAAGGAGTTTTGAATACTACCCAATCTTATTGCTATGACAGTTTGAAGCTCCATCAAAGTACATCTCCCAAACAGCGTTGTGTATATTCAAGAGATTTTCGTCAAGAAATTCTATCTCTTGCATCTGATCTGTAATAGGCAACTCAACCAATTGATCTGCTATGGCTCCACCTTTATCTGCTTTTCTTCGAATGAACTTCAAATCAAAGGCTGTGAGCATTGACACCCACTTAGCCATTTTATTGTCCAGAACTGGCCTCTCTATAAGGAATTTCAAGGGACTCAATTCTGCAATGACATAAGTAGTGTAAAATGATAGATAGTGCTGCAATTTTGTACAGGCCCAAACTAGATGTGACACCCTAGACCTAAACCGTACGTCATTTCGACGTCACTACATGCATTTTGTGCATTTTTAATTAAAAAGCACTATAGATTGATGTGAAATATGACATGAACATAAATTATATGATTTGGAAATGGTAATATATGAATTAGAGATGTTAAAAAATATATGTTTTAAGTTCGTTTATCGTCGAAAGACATAAACGGAGCCAATTAGGGTTTTTAGTTCGAGCGACCGAAAAATGTTGGAAACACGTAATATTTTAAAGTAAATGATTTTGAGATGATTTTATATGTTTATGAAATCGATTTAAAGAGTTTTGGGACCAAGATTTTACAATTACATCGTACGGTTTCGGTTCCATGAAAATCATTGAGGTTTCGGACTCGGTTTAGGGCACCGATCGAACCGCGACAAATTTTCGGATTCCGATTTTTATGAAATTTCATACATGCGTTATACTATTTATTTTAACACCAAAAATGAATTTTAAGCTAGTGCTGGACCCAAATATATGGCTGGAATTAGAGAAATTGGAAAGAAAAGGAAATGAATTAAATTAGCTTTAAGGTTAAGTAAATTAAAAGAGAAAAATATGGTGCTTAAGTATTTAGAAGCTGTTCCTGTAATTATGTTGTGCTGGAATGATTTTGTGGCTGAAATGAAGAGGTGCAAGAGGTGGGTACAGGCTGGAGTGAAGAGGAGAGGTGAGAGAAATCGTGAAAAAAGAGAAAGGAAGAGAGAAAGAAAAAGAAAGAAAGAAAGAAAGAAAGAAAGAAAGAAAGAAAGAGAGGAAAGAGGAAAAAGAGGTAAAACCTTCCATTCAATATGTTTATTGAGTTTCTGGGATGTGTATGAAGTGAGTAGAAAGGTTAGATAGTGAAGAGAGAGGCTGGTTAGTGAGAGAGAAAGAAAAATGAAAATTTGGGTAAAATTTCTGGGTTTCGTAGTTTTTAGGGTAGCTATTTTGAGAGGCTATAACTTCTAATCTATAGTGCATGCGAGATTTTGGCTTTGATGGAATCATAGCGGGCATGTAGGAGAAGATTTTGGTAGTCTTAGATCACCGGAAAGTCGCCGGAGGTGGTCGTAACGATCGCTTGAAGTTGGGAAAAAATAAGGCAGATTTTGGAATTGGGTGAAAAACAGAGTAAGGAGCCAACTTTGAGCAATTATATCTTTTAATCTAGAGGGCTTCTAGGAATTTGGTTCTGATGGTTAGCTAGAGCGTGTGCAAAGGAAGAGAATGATGGTCGTAGCTCGCCAGAAAGCCACCGGAGGTGGACGTACGGTCGCCTAGAAGTTGGCTTGGGAGCTAGGGTTTTCGGCTGGAAAAGAGAAGGGAAAAGGAGGAAGAAGATCAAAATGACAGCAGTTACCGTTGTTTTGATCCCAGAGGCGCGCCCCAAAAACGCGCGGAACGCCTGCGTTTTGCTCAATAACCCAGCGCCCAAAACGGCACCACGGGCTGCGTTTTGAGGAAAAATGCACGCCCAGCACCTGTATTTGGAGCGTCGAGTCCTCGAGCAGGGCGGGGTGAATTACACAAGACCCAACCGAGCTCACAGCAGTACAATAAGTGTTAAATCCACTTACTTACATGTATAGAGATGTGTATGTGAAATTGATAAATATGCTATATGTGAATTGTTTGGACTAGTAATGAAACCCGGTCAACTATGATATATGAAAAGTTAAATGTTATGGTTATATTGAATTGTTTAGACCAGTAACGAAGCCCGGTTAACCAGAGATATATGATATATGAAATGTATTGTTTGTGGTTCCTGAGTCGGTACTGAAATCCGACCAGTTGAGTTATTTGATTTGATATAGAGATATATATGTTGCTATAACCGGTACTGAAGCCTGGTACATGTTTATATGAGAGATATTGCTATGAAATGTATATTGCATAAATGTATTTCCACAGGTCTTAATTATAGGCGTTGTGATTATCATAGCCAGTGTTTGCGAATTTCACTAGAGGAAACCTATGGGTTTCTACAGAGAGGCCTCGGGTCAATATGATATAGAAAGACCTACAGGTCCAATATGTTACAAAGTCATCTTCGGATCTTACAGAGAGAGGTTTGACCGAGGGTATTCCGGGTCTTGCTTATTTATTGGATCTAGTTAGAGAACCTTTTGAGGTGAAATTCCCGGAGCAACACTTAGTCGATAAATCAGAACTAAAGAACAGAGAGACATGTCATATTGCATAGTATGCTACAGAGATTATCATTTATAATGAATATGATATGGAATCATGTTATTTTGCTGAGAGATGATAACCGAATTACATGTTTGGTTTATATGTTATGTTTACACTTGTATATGATCATGTGTTAACTAATATGGATATGTAAAGTAACACAGATTATAGTATTTGTGACTATTTAGATAAGAGAATCCTAAGAGATAAGTTCCTATGACAGGTTCTGTTTAATATTTTGCAATTATGAATTATTGCTTTGTTTATATAGCATAGTTTGCACTTAATGAGTTCGCAACTCATTAAATTTCCTTTACATGATTCTAGGTTTCCTTGGGGCAACTGACAGCGTCAGTTCTGTCATCTTTCCTCTGGGTTGGTCAGCCGAAGCTTAGGATCTCTCTCTCTCACATTTCATTAATAGAATCATCTTATCATATAGATTTTTAGTTATATCGTTTGTAATCTATTAATGCCCATGATCAAAAGAATATATGATATAGTAAATAAGGTATGGAATGTCATATGCATGGTGGACGTCATTGCAGTCCATGTTGAGTTATAATATGCTAAAAGTGCTTAAATGTCTGTGTTGCTCATATATTAGATCTCTGTGGAGAGTTATAGTACAGACATTCTTTTGTAACACCTCTTACTATACTCTTATGTCATAAAACATGAATAAATGTAACACCTCTTACTATACTATTATGTCATAAAACATGCCAATTTTTTTATAACATATGTCACATGTTGCTATCTCTGTTTTAATCTTTATAACATATATAACATTCACATATCAAACATATAACCATATAAACATGTAACGCCCCTAACCTAAAACTTACGTCATTCGACGTCATTTCCTCATTTTATGCATTTCATTTAAGCGTATCTGAAAAATAATGTGCTATATGACATCAATGTGATATAATTTGAATGAGAAGTGATTTTAAATGAAATAAAAGAGTAAATTAATAGAGGTTTTAAGTTCGGTTGCCATCGAAAGTAAAAACGGCGCCGATTAGGCTTTTCGGTTCGCGCGATCGAAAATTATCGAAAAACACGCTTTAATTATAAAAAAATAAAAAAATAAATTTAATGTGATTTAATATGTTATCATTTGTGATATAAAGGATTTTTGAATCAAAAATTTATAGCAACGTCGTTAGGTTTCGGTTCCGCGATTTATCGGGGTTTCGGTTCGATTTAAGTCGCCGACCGAACCGTGGAAAAATTTAAAGGTCTCCGATTTTTACGAAAATTTATACACATGTTCAATGATTTATTTTAACGCCGGAGACAAAATTTTAGCTTAAACCGAATTAGTTTGATAGATTAAATTTAAATTGTAAAGGTTAAGGAAAAAGGAAGAAAAATTGGAAGGGTTTAGTTTAATATTAGGTTAATATATATATTAGTTCTTTATGTAGGATATTTATGCATGAATAGGAAAGAAAAATTGAAT